>JAAAKG020107249.1:0-15613 GCA_010014905.2 Druon quercuslanigerum | reverse complement strand
AGTTTCTCGTATTTCTTTTAACTTGAGATCATTCACCCCCCTAGCATTCCATACACCCAGTCTCCATTCGTCGCCTGGAACTTGTCCTTTACATTTTCCGTGTGCGTGCCTTTTGTCAATTAAAGTTTTAGTCTTTTCCGAGGCTATTTTATTGTTTGTATTATTCATTGTTTAGATAATACGCCCCTTTATGTAATAAGTTTATTTTGCGAGTCGAAATAATGTTCAAGGTAAGATCATTTCTTCATATGGTGGAAATTGTAGTTATAACTTCCGTCCCACCAAACTTCAGTTAATAAGGAAGGAATCTTTCAAAGAAAAGGCAGGATTTTTGGGTCATACGTTTATGTGCAAATTTAAGGTTTATTTTAAAACTAAATAAAAGTGTCCATGTATTTAATGTAGACGTTTCGATATGGCTTTATCTTTCTCACAACTACAAAATACATAATATTGTTTTTTGTATGTTTAAACACAAATAATGTTTAATGACGTGAGACTTTCAAAATTTAAATGCAAGTATATGATAAATAAAATATAACTAAATACTGAATTACCTGATGATGTAGAATGCAATAATTTTTTATGAAATAAAATTGCAGAAGTATAAACTGCCATTTCTTATAAACTTTCATTGTTGATAAAAAATCAAATTAAAGTTGAAGGTTTACAATTTTGTGTTTATAAATTCACGCATAGAATAAGCCGCGGTTAAAATGCTTTTGGTGTTGCATTTTTAAAAAACAAAGACACTAAAAATAAACATAAACATAAATTACATTGAATATGTAGATATTAAACAAAAAAACACCTCGCAGGTAAGATTGAACTCAAGAACCACAGTACATCTATTGAGCGCGCTAAGAAGTTTGAAATTAAAAAAAAGCAAAATGAACCTATTAATTTAAATTTCACAGGTAATAATGAAAAATATGCCATCTTCAAAACTTTTAATCAACACAGATGTCAAAAAATTTTGTAATAAAAATCGATTCGAGAAATTTACGTTTATAAGAGATGTTCTCTTACACTCATCTATCTCGTCTTTAATCTTATGCAGGTTTTTCCGATATAAACTTTGACACCTTAACGCATCACCTTAACTATTCAGCCTTACATTTAATGATGTAACCTACATTAGATAAATTTCCTTTTGCATCCTTTTGTCTTTAATATTGATAAAAATATTTTCTAATTTATGAAATTTTTCTAAATTAATATTAATGTTAAATTTTTTAAGAGAACCTCTAATGTTTTAAGATAAGCACTGAATGTAAGAAATAGTTAAAATTTTTTCATTTGCATTGTGATTATCCAACCATCTTTTTTTCCTAGTGTTGTTAGAACAATTATGAATTTCAAGAACTCTCTCTTTTATAACACTGATTATGACTGTTAGGAGATAATCATTAAATTGTGAAGTTCATTTAACAAAATTAAAATTTTTAATCCAAAAATGACCATGAATCAATTTAATACACCTGCCGAATAAGTTTTTAACTAAACCAATTTTTTTTAGAAAAGGGCTTTTTAAAGTTTGACTTTACTTTGTATTTTTCTCAGCAATAACAGTTTATCAACCATTACAACTTATACCTCTACAATTTTATTTTATCAACAATTATTGCATTCTGCATCAACAGGTATTTAAGTATTTAGTTATCATATACTTGAGTTTAATTTAAAAAAATTTCAGTTCTTTAAACATTATTTGCTTTTAAACATACAAAAAATACTATTATGTATTTTGCAGCCTTGGGAAAGATACAAAGCCGTGTTGAAATATCGAAATTATGTATCGAAAATTATATTTATTTATAAAATAAAAGTTAAATTAGCGCATGAGTGGATGACCAAAAAATTCTTCTATTTCTTCAAAAGAAATTGTCTATGAATCTATGGCCTAGATTGTTATGGGCATTTTTTTCATGGTTTTCAACATTTTTTTCATGTAAAACACATTTCCATGCAAAAAATAAAGTTGGTAAACTTAAGTTTTTGTGCTAGGCGTGTTCACGAACGTACAGAAGCTTTACTGACTACATAATAATTTTCTACGAAACCCTTAAACCCATAAGAGATCAGTGGACAAATATATTTTTCGTTAATACTGTAGGTTTAATTAATAATAATATCCATGACAAATTTTCACCCTGTACCACAAATGTTGTAGAAGCTTAATGGTAAACGCGACGGATGAACAGGTTGCCTGCAAAACCTCAAAAATACTCCCTTCGCCTTTTTAGGTGGCATAGTGCACATATAAATTATCACATTAAACCAAAAATAAAAAATAAAATCCATGATTTCTTGTTTGCTCTTCAGATTTCGTCTTGTTCTATTAGATAACAAAAAAAAACTTCGACATACATTTTTCATTCTTCCAAAAGCAATCTCCTTCCTCATTCTCTCATATATCGTAAATATTTTCCTTTTAACTTGATTAAAGTTATCAATCTGAAGAAAATACGACCGCACATAGATTATTCTATTCAACTAGGGATCAGTAACAACTTTGTCCGGAATGAAGGCGAAGTCTGTATTAATAGTGCTAGAATCGAGATCGTCTGATTCGAATGGGAAGAGCGTCATCCCTGAGTGAGGCGTATTACGTAGCACGTATTATGAGGGAGGATGAGGGTGAGGGTGATCAACAATGGCGGCGCGACCTCAGGAGGCTCCACCGTTCTCCGTTCTCTGTTCTCGACGCCATTTTACGTTGATTACGATGCGGTTAGCTCCTTCCAGCTTGGTCTTCCAGTTTCACCCCCATTCCCCTCTATTCAACCCCGTCCTCACTTCGCTCTGAGTTCGTTTCACCCACTACCGCAGCATCGCATCGCCCACCCTCCAGTCGCGAATCGACTTCTCCTTACTCCTCCCAAACCCTTACACACAATCAGCCCCGTTTGGTCCGCCACTCCGTCCTGTATTTTCTCTCCACAGCCCCTTTTCTCTTCCTGCCCCTTGGGATGTCGATCAGCTTCTCTGCAAGATTTTACACTTGGCAGAGTTCGCAACTTTTTATTGCCTTCATTACATTTTCCTAATACTCGATGACCCACATTGATCATTCCATGGGCGTTCCAAAACAAGCTAATTTTTAATCCCGTTGTTCTCATTTGCCTTCAGTTTCATGCTAAAGTGGTAGGAGGGTAAATTGTGTCTGGTGTTACAATATTTGCTCATAAGTTACAAGGGGTGACCTCTAACGACCTCCTAGAAATGTAGAGTGCTGCGATGCAGAGAATAATTTTTGTTATGAAATAGTCCAATTTGATATCGCTTATCGCAAAACACAAATAATCAGTTCATACATTTTTTCTATATTCAAATCAGTCCGGTAATATAATCTTTTCTTACTGGCTGACCATAACAAACTATTACTACTTATAAAAATAAAGCGTAGCTAAAATTGTCAATCCCTAAATCTTTCCTAAACGTTATTTCGCAAGTACGTACGTCAAGTAATATCCGCTGTCAGTCTGGAATTTAACATGTATAGGTTATGCAATCTTTGAGTTAGATTCTGTAAAAGTAAAATGATATTTAAATTAGCAGGTTATTGTATTTGTATTACAATGAGATGGTACTTTTACAAGAACTGCGAGTTTACTAAAAGTTATTGTAACGTTCCAAGATATTAAGATTATTCCTTAAATTATTGATTCTATACTTTGTTCAGCGAGAGAATGATTGCCTACGGGCATTCCAAGTTTTTTCCACCGTCTTAAATCTAAAAAAGATGAATTTTTGGGAAAAAGAGAGGTTAAACACATGAAACTCAGGCCCTTCGCAGCAGGGGCTCCATTGTTTGAAAATCTGTAAGGCACGCCTTCATAACAGTTTGCGCGACCTAAACGAAAATACGTCGTTCCTGTCGATCATTCTCTCGCTGAACAGAGTGTAGTTTACAACTTGTTAAGAAATAAATTTTTAGGTTTGTATAAAAACAGGGTGGGCCATGTAGTACGAAAAAAAATTGTTCAGATAAAAGTTGCTCAGGAAAATGGCGTCCATGTTTCTGTAAAATCGGTTTTGACCTTGAGATCAATTTTAAAGGTTATTTGAAGGTCACATGGATTTTTTAAAATGGGAACCTCTATTTTTGATATTAGATTCTGAAAGAGCAGGAAGTTTTACGTCCGGAATGATAGTTAGAGTCAAGTTTCACGACGTCAAATAAAGGTTAAATCTAGGTCAAATTTCGAAAATCATGCAGAACATGATTTTTGTTTTATATTTTTACGCGTTTGGGCAACACAAAGCTGGGTTGGATTTGGGACCAACAACCTTGATCACCTTGAACTTGATGCCAGCTTGGAAGGTCACTCAAAAGTCAAAGTCTTTTTTTTTCAACTGATACACGCGAAACCAAACCCACAAACTCACAAGCACCAAACCAACAAACTCCACATTTTGGCCTGCGAGTGTCCTTCTAAGCTGGACTAAAGGTCAAGGTGATCAAGTTTGTTCGTTCCAAATTTACCCCAGCTTTGTGTTGTCCAAACGTGTTAAAAGAATAAAACAAGAAACCATGTTCTGCATAATTTTTTAAATTTGACCTTAATTTAAACTTTTTTTGACCTCGTGAAAATTGACTCCAACTATCATATTGGATATAAAATTTTTCGCTCCTTCAGAATTCAATGTCAAAATAGGGGTTCCCATTTAGAACAATCAATGTGACCTTCAAATAACCTTGAAAATTGATCTCAAGATCAAAACCGATTTTAAAGAAAGATGACCCCATTGTATTCCGCTTATTTCCTCAGATTTGAGGGTGGATATAATAAAATGGCCCGCCCTGCATGTTGATTGAAATATAAAATATTTATATATTTTGGTCTGAGAGAAAGGCAAATAAAAAATTATTTATATCTTTATAAATAGGTTGATCAATTAAAGCACAAGTAAAATTAAATATTCATGATTATTACGAAGAAAAAATATCTGAAGCTCTGGTGGCTTAGATACAAAGATTTTCAGATTGTTTGTAATTTGTAATTATATGAGAAAATGTACAAATTTATGTATGCGTATTAAAGAAATAGTTGTTATAATAACAGTCCATACTAAAACAATTTGTCCAAATATATTTTATATAGTTGCGATCGGTGAAAGCATAGAAATTGAAGTTATGATCATAAAGACGTCAGCTGAAACTTCGACTATTCCTGTTATTCCCAGAGCATAAATCTATCATAAATATTGAAGTTCGCTAGCCTTCATTAATTCCGACATTTGATGATGGTGAAATTGGATTTTGTTAATGTCAGTCCTTACAATTGGGAACTTCATGATAATGTTATCAACATTTGTAATTAATTAATCAGCTTTCTGACTTCTTTAAACAAATTTATTATTCAGGAGTTTCTCGACAAAAAAAAGTTGTTTTTTCATTATCAGTACTTTCAGTTTTAGTCTCTTATTAATTTAATTGTTTTAATAAGGTTCCGCCCTTCAAGATCAAGTGTAATTACATGTTTGAGACTTTTTGCTACATCTATGCTACTTTTCCGACTTTGCAGCCTTATTAAAATAATAAAATTTAAGAGAGATTAAAACCAAATGGTTTTGACATTGGATTGGACATTGGACATTGGACATTGGGCAAAATTATTTTTTCCAGAAATGCACAATCCATGTAATTCTGCTCACAATTTGTTCAAAAAATCAACTTATAATCAATGTTATGAAAATGCTATTGTTTATACATGTTGTTTAAAAAATTAACTCATAATGAATGTAGATGAAATTATCATTTAGTTCCCAATTAAAATTATTGTTCTTAAGGGCATGTGATACTTTTTTGTGATACTTTGTTTTTTCCAGAAAAATTAAATATTTAAAAACTGAACTCGGAGATGCTATAAAATATCATAACGGACATGGCTCGACTCTTTTTTTAAGGGATAATAAAAAAAAATTATTGTAGGTACTGAATAAAGATTTTGTGCATGTGTATTATTTTTAGGTTAGGGTCGTTTTTCAGCTCTCTGTCATTCCGATAATGTAGATCTCTGTCGTACAAATTAGGAAAATAAATTTTTTTTGAATTAAACCACAAAATATTTGTTATTCTAGGAAAAAAGCCGAGGCAACCTAAAGCTTGTAAAATCGATAATTTTTTAAGTATCACATGCAATTAAATAAATGATGCAATTTGATTCTTCAGTTTGCTCAAAAAATCATACAGTTTATCAATTCATTCAAAATTTTTATGAAATTATTATGTAGTGCTCAATTAAAAGTACAGACATTAAAAAAATTGGTCAAAGCAGGCTTTCGCCTGAATTAAAAACAAGGTTTCGTATCGTAATAAGACATTAATTAAGTCGTTCCAGCCTCCCCCTCCTATACTCCCCACCCTACTTTCTTACTTCCTCGCTCCTTGCTTTACCCTTCACCATCGCTTCCCAATTTCTTCCTCCTTTACTTCCCCCTCTCCTTGCTTCCCCATCGCTTCCCCCTCATGAACCCTTACTCCCCTTAGTATACCCCTTCATTTCCTTTCTCTTACCCTACATCCTATTCCCTCATTTACCCTCACATCCCTGAGTCCCCGAATCCCCCCTACTCACCCTGCCAGTACACTCCCTGATTTACCTCCCCTTACTTCTTCTTACCTCATTTTCCTCAATTCTCCGACTTTACCTCCCCTCATAACTTTTTCTGCTTTTTCGACCATACTTTCCTCCCATTTCTCCTACTTCCTCGCCCATACTTATTCTTAACTTTCCTTGCTTTTTATTAAATATATTCGCCTTACTCTGTGATAAGTCACAGAAATAGTTTAAGTCACCCTACTACTTTTTTGGTTTATTTTTGGTGGAATCCCTCTTTTTCCACATTGAGAGATGCCGCATATGTGACTTGCCACAAACGCGATTTGCCACGAATGTGACTGGTGGGGGTCAGGCATGCTCCATGCCCAACCAAAACGAGTGTCAATGAGAAGACGAATATTTCGTCGACAAATTCTCGAATAATACATTTTTTTTATTAAATGTTTTCATAATATAGTATACTCTACGACACTTCTCGTTTTCAGGGCTGTAGAGGAAGCGAACAGGAAGTGTCACATAACCCTCTCTCCTGCGTCAAGTAGCGTTCGGCGCAGTAGGCCTAGCCAGCCGCGTATGTGTGTTCGTGAGAGGAGGCAATGAGTGAGGGGAAGCGAATGAAGGAGAAATCGGGAAACGAGAGATGTCGTAGCGAGAAGTGTCGTAGAGTCTACTGTACAGTGAAAGACCGAAATAGAGCCTCCGATATAGTCGTTCAAAGAATTTACGCTGAGCCGCAGGTAGGAGTAAAAAGAGCTGCGCGGGGTGTGCGGTGGTCACTCAGGTGTAAATAAAAACAAAAGTGTTAATATCTGGAACCGCACTACATCAGGTTTGTCCCCGCCCACCGTCAGCCCCAAAGCCCACACAGAACTGGGGTCTCACTGTGTTAACAAAAACTCTCAAAGGAGAAATTTTCGCCATTATAATATTATTTTCATTCAAATGGTTTGCAATATAACTTGAAGAAACGTCAGATCTTGAATGTTTCATAATAGTCGAACATGTTCTGACAGATTTAGGAATAATTTTTAATGTTCCTTAAGTTTTTGCGTAATGAACTAAAATTTCTGGTCTTTTGGAAAATTATCACAACTATATGTATATCTCCGAACCATACTCCTGTCTCTCTCTCTCTCTCTCTCTCTTTCTCTCTTTCTCTCTCTCTCTCTCTCTCTCTCTCTCTCTCTCTCTCTCTCTCTAAAATATTGTATGAAAGTATGAAATCTGATAAAGTAGATTTTTTTCTTCTTGACTTATAATATGGACAATAAGATGAGTCCATTTTTTAAGTTAAGAGTCTCGTTTCACTGCATTGTCTTATATCAGTAATATTACTGTATAGTGACAGATCAGACTGAAAGAGGATAATAGAGGGCTATCATTATAGCTATGATCCATTGCCTCTCATCATATTTACTCACCAAACTTCCGGAAGTTACGTTATTCAACTTCCTACCAACCTTCGCGCTGCTTTTTTCATTCCCTATAACTGAAAACCTTATCCATTATCGGATTAAGCAATAGCTGACTGGATGACTTACCATTATCATCCCCAGTTCTTATCGCCTTATGTGTATATCTTACTCTGAAGATTATTCTCTTAATGCTAAGATGCGAGAAAATATTTTCCTGATTCGCATAATTCGCATAATTCGATTTCGCAAGATAATATAAATACCAATCTTATTCAAACACTTTTCTACATTTTAACGGAAATATTCTCAACCTGAAGACAAAATGTCCGCAGAGAATTCCTCTTTTCTAGAGAGTAGTGTGAAGATGTAAAAGAGCTGGATGAGGGACTAAAGGCGTAATTGAATAAGAAGCTACAGAACAAAACGTTCATGAGATGAATAAAGTGCATGAAGGAGAGAAAAATAGAGATATAGGGCCCAAGAGAAAAGGACATGAAAAGAGAGACGTGGACCTAACGTGGCGGACGTCGCTATTGTTCACTCGCCCAAGGGGTCGGCGTCTCGACGCTCGTCGTCGGGTTGATTGTCGCAGATCTTATTATCCCTTCTTGTTCTAGGGAGCACTATGGTAGAACTGTGGGTGTATCTAGACGGCAGGGAAGGGGTTGGGTGATTTGGGTGATGAGGGGTGACTAGAGCGTTGAATCTACCTTCGGGCAGGTACTACCAACCCAGGACTAACCTTGTTAGCACTAATGACAGCTTCTGCCACGAGATGTGTGTGGACCAAGTTTCTCTAATCCTCTCCAAATTCCCATCCGTATCTCTAAAACAATTGCTTCCGTTTTCCTCTCAATTCCGAATAATCGATAAAACCACTTCTGATACAGTATACTAAAAGTTGAAATTTTCTTTGGATAATATCAATAATCAATACGAGGATATCCCTATTTTTGAATCTTGATAATTTATATTCCCATTAGGCAGAACTATCTTTTATAGAATATAATACATCAGAAGTGTTATGAAGATGTGAATTGTATTTTCATGTTAAACCGAAAATAACATTACTTTTCTCAAAGTTGTGGAGGAATTTACGAAGCTATTAGGAAATTGTTTTTTTTTAATGTCATGAGAGACATTATCATTATTAGGTAAGAATATTACCTCAATTTTTTATATATCATCGGATGAGTAGAAGGCGTTAGATTTCCGACAAATTCTTCGGAATAATAGTAGTATTTTGCCGTGATATTTAAGAAAACAGTATCTACAAAAACAACAAACCGAGATAATCGAAGAAACCTGTTTAAATCATTACTTGTGTAGACCACTCATTTAAAATTACTTTTTAAATTTTTTTCTATCATTCTTGGCTAATTTACAGGTGATCTTCTTATTTATGAAAAAAATCAAATAAATTGTTAATTTGTTATAAAAAATGCTGATACTGCAAAAAATGTGAACCGAAATTACGCGAAAACGCCGCATCTATAGAAACTGCTTTCTGGCGAACACCGGGCCTCGGAAAGCAGCCTTGGTGTTCACAAGAATGCAGTATCTGCGATGAATCGAATAATTAATAAATCGATACAAACACATGCTCGAAATAATTTTGAAAGTACACTTAAATAATATTATATAATTAATAATTACAAGTAATAAAATGTTTTGAAATATAAACAAATACAAATTATTTCAAAAAGTCGAAAATTTCTTTGTAAAAAATTCTTTTTAAATTTAAAAAAAAATTGTTTTTTGTACCTTTATTCAGCAATCAACAACTGGTGAAGTAAAATTTACTTCGCAATATATTTAATATATTGCTTCCTTTTCACAATTTTTATAATTTTTTGTGTTTATGTTGCAAATTGTAATAATTTTATTTGTAGATACAGCGTTTGCTGAGGTATTATAATTTTAAGAAAGCAGTATCTTTGGACTGCTTTCTTGCGTAACATCACGTTCTCGAGACCCGGTCGGTGTTAGGCCAAAACGCAATGCGTGAAAGATACTGCTTTCTTGCGTAATTTTGGTTGCAGTATTTGAGCTTTCGTGTTACAATTTTTGCAGTTACGAAAAATGTTCTGTAGACAATGTTTTCTTACCTAACACGACTCGCCAGAATTAAAAGATGCGGCTTTTTTGAAATAATTATTAAAAAATTATTTTCAATTTTATTAAAAATGTTAAAAAACAATTTTCATAAACGGATATATCTTTTTTTCGATTCCAGCGATATAAAAGACTCATTTTCGATTTTTTGCAGATACTGCTTTCTTAAACATCACGGCAGTATTCTGGAGAGTGGATCGTTTCCGTTCCCCGGGGCTGGCTCCTAAAATCCATTAGACCGTAAAATCGTAGCGCAATGGCGTCGGTGTCTAAGAAACAAACGACGCCCGATATAGGAGTGAACAAGCAGTGAATCACCAGAGCACTTGTTTACCAAGAGAATCAGAATTCAGGGTTGTCCCTGCCTCACGTTCTCGTCACAGAATCCACCTCCTCGTTTTTCGACCCACGTCACAACCACCAGCCCCGGAACCACCACCATCACAATTCATTGGCTCTAATGTTACTGCCATTCTCGGCAGGCTTACATCACATTATGAATCCATGTCTTCATAATCAATATTTTTTAACCTTCTTGGGCAGCATACATTTAGAGTTTTTTTTGCATGTTTGCATGTTTGCATGAAGTTAAAGTTTGAATGAAAAAATGGCAGAATTGTTATATAGCCTTTTTGATAAGAAACATATATTTTTTTGAAATATGTGAAACATAATTATAACGTTATTACAAAAGTCTTTTAAAAGTCTTTTAAAATATGTATTCATTACAGTTTTGTTATAATTTGCTTACGAATAATATGTTTTCATTTTTTTTTAAATTTTTGTTGCAGCTTTAAGTTTAAACATTTTTACATCAGACTTATAGTTGCTTTTTTTATTTGGCTTTTTAAAAAATACAACATTTCATTTTTCAGCCAAACTATGCGATATATGGAGACATAACAAAGAAAGTCGAAAATGACCAATGTGAGCTTGAATATTATAAATTTAATCATTTTAAATTTAAATTTTTTCAAGTTGTACAATTTAAATTTAAAAGCCTCATTTTAATACGGTGAAACATCCTTAAATTAACAGTATTCAATAACCACAATATAAACCTGAAGATTAAAAATTTGGATTAGTTTCAAATTAAAGCTTTTGAAATAGAATCCTTTAAGATTCTGCAATAACTTTATTCAAAATTATGCTTCCAAGAATTTGATACCAGATTTTGGGTTGTAACACTGAAAATTATTTTATTTTTAATTTAAATCGTTAAGAATGTGAATATTGGAGGTAAAATTTAAAAATAAAAAAATACTAGCCAGACGATTAGAAATTTTCGGATTTTCGGATTAATCACAGTAACAGAAAATTACTAAATTGTCACAGAATTTTATGAAACATGTGACTCAAGCTTTATGCAGTTACCGTTGCTGAAATTTCTCTTCCTGCTTATAAAAATTTAGAAACAGTTTCTGCAAAAAGCTTTAGTGACGTATCTCTGAAAATACCACCAAAAATTTTAAACAGAGTGGTTAAAATTATTAGAATTTGAAATTGAAGTATTTTGACTCGTAAGCTTTTAAAAAATGACAATCAAAGATTGAAATTTTAAACGCAAAGAATTTAAACATGTATGCTTTAACATTTAAATTGGTCAAAATTTGATAATTTCGAATTGACTTCGAACATGATAATATGGGGATTTTTGAAATGTTATTTTAAAAACTCTTTAAACACCACTGGAAATTTTAATCTTGGTTTTCAAATTTCTTTAAAATTGTTCAACAATATTGTTGCATATTTTTACATTTTTCAAAATCTTCAAAGTTATTTAAATCGTAAAAAATATTTTTATCATTGAATTTTATGAAAGATTTTCCCAACTTTCTGAAATATTATAGATATCATACTTAAATTTTGAAGTCCCTGAATATCTTCTAAATTATTTTTGAAACTACATTGAAATTTTTGACTTTTGACTTTTTGAGTAGTCTTCAATACAAGCATTGCAATTTGTAAGAGCATATGGTAAAGTCTTGCATTTTTTGTAACAAGGTTTCATTTGACTTTTTCTGTGTGTATTTTTGAGGTAAAATGTTGAATTCCCATTCAGATACGCTTCCATATACCTATTGCCAATCACAGTACAATATTCAATTCAATTTTAGTTGACTTTAAATTTATTTTTTAGTTTTGGATTTTCATATTCTTGGAAAACCTCAACAATAAGGGTATCTGTGAAAAGGTCTTCAAGATTAGAGTTTAAATTTTAGCGGTACCTCCGAAAATGGTTCTATTTACTATTATCAGAGTCCGGGTGGTTCGGATCCCACTCTAAGCTGTAGATCCCCAATCATGTACATGGCTTCAATCCAGACATGGGTGGTGGGTTAAGAAAAAGGGGCATTGCTTACCACGTTCTGTGGATTCTTGTCCACAGAACCTTTACTGTGTAGTTGTAGCAACTACAGTGTCAGGTTGCGCTAACAATTAGTATGTTTGTGGCAACTACAATACATACTTGTGGCAGCGGCAGATTGTAGATCTTACAACTAGTTGCTTACACAAATAGCCATGTAGTTGTGGAAACCACAGTTATAGTTGGCCCTTGTTTTAATATTTGTAGTGGTTTTGAAACTCATATTTATGGATCTTGCAACCACAGTTTTCCCCATGACGGTATACTACTCTTATCATATCACTTAACTACATTATAAAATGCATATGTGACTTCATATGGGACAGGCCCGTGTAGAAAGGTTCACAACAAAATACAACTCAAAGGAACCAAATGATACCACTGACATATTGGGCTATAGCCTCAGATGTGTTCTTTTTTGCTCTATCTGATCATTTATGCTGCATTATAAACATGTATCCGAGAGCGACGATACATATCAATGCAGAATAGTGTCTACAAAGTTTCAACTAAAAAAACCGCCTTCGAAATTTTGAGCTGTAACAATCATAGATCTGAGGGTTTTTCTGTATAACGTGACCAAAAAGAAAAATGTGGGCTTTATAGAAAACGACCTCACCTCCAGCTAACATCATCCTATCCTGTTACTCTAAAATGCAATTATAGATTAAAATCCTCTCAAGCAGCAACTGCATAATTCCAGCAAGCATTCCAGTTCGCTAAAATAGAGTATAGTAAGTCTCCGACAAACTTATCCTCCTCTCAACTCGGTCTCGCAATCAGACCTGGAAATTCGTTTACTTACAGCATCATTTTGAAAAGGAGCTTCTAGCTTCACGAACAGTTTCGAACTCGTTGTAAGTGCATAGCTAGCAGCGAAGCGGCAAAAGTTGCTCCGCGAATGCCATGAACGCCTTCGGCGCCGCGCCATCCCTTCGAGAACCTGGTCCGTTCACCCGTGAACTTTCATCAAAATCGTTGTCCAACAAACCCAGCCCCCGCTAACAAATTCTGCGCCCTCGCCTCGCTTCTACGTCTCTTCACAATCCATTTCAACGATCCATCCTCAATCCTCGATAACCTAGCCTGAACCTATCCTGAAAACGTTATAGCTCGGTTAAACTCTTAGAGGAAAGAGAATTGTATCCAACGATGTGACTCTTTCCTGGCCATCCTCCTATCCCTAAAGTCGCGATTCCTGAAACGCTGGAGGGTGAGAGGGGACTTCGACTCAGGACTCGAGAGCCGAAGGGAGTCAGGAGGTAGAGTACTCATGTTTATATGCATTGTATTGCTAAAACCCTTTTAACCGAATTACATTTAGCGATTCTACTGCTCCTCTTGTACTCGTGCGTGAAACTGTATTCGTAAACCTCTGCATTTCTATGTGTTTCATTCAACATGAGGATGTAGAAGGATCTGTATACGCACGTACATGTTTTCACATTCCTATTTTATTTGTTTTTAAACATTTCTGCACACATACAGAGACGATCGTGCAGTATTATTCTAATCTGCGTGCAATAAACTGCGAGAAAAACAAGAAAACCTGTAACTTACATTTGGCAATTGTTTCTGTAATACTTTACTGGAAAGCATGAAATCAAGAGCCAAAATTCAAATGTACACTGCCGGTAAAAAGTTTCCGGACACCTCTTTTTTTGATGACTGATAAAGATCTATTAATTTTAATGATGTCATACCTGATATTAGTTTTCTCAAAATGGTTGAACGCTCACAAAATTTGGTACTATAAATGAGCCCAGGATGAAGCCAATTTGTCTTTTTATAAAGTAGATATTGCAAAAATAGTAAGAATTTCAATTTTTTTTACAAAATTTACAATAAATTACGTAATAATCAATATTCTTTAATTTTTTTTAGTTCATTTTAAAAATATTTTTCCACAGTATCACAAAAACTTATTAGCATAGAATAACTTTAAGTTTTTGCAATGTGATAGTATTTTTTTAGATTTACGGTCATAACGCTCTGGCTTAAGAACATTAAAAATATTGATTGTTACATTATTGTACATTAAATATTCAGGAAGAATTAGCTTTATTCTGATCTCATTTCGTACATAATTTGAAGCTCATTTAACCCTTAAGAGAGAACCAATTTTAAGGCTGCGTCGTACCAAGTCGTATGGTCAACCTAAACTATCTTCAAACTAAAAGTTGTTGAACTCAATGTTTCGGCAAAGAAAAAATCTTTTTGATAATAATTAAAATGAGAGTTACAAAATTTTCAGGAGACTTTAATACACCATTTTTTGTTTAGACAGTTTTTAGGATTGAATTTTACTTATTTCAAAAAAGGCTCGATACTTTTTTTTCTTTAAATATTTTTACATTTTATAAAATATCTAAAAGTGATAAACATTAAAGAAAAATTCAAGCAAAAATGCTTCAATAACCTTTATGATCAAAAACGATTTTCTGCTGTATAAAAATCTCCATAAATTGCGCAGTTTTTAATTTATCCAACTCTTTTTCATAATGCTCAATATAATACCACATAATATAATAATACTCAATACTTTTAGTTTCTATATATTTAAAACGCTTAAAAACGACTCAAAGGTAACAAATAATATAGAAAAGTTGCAAGTACAAATCTAATTCTTTTATCATACTTTTTTTACTCAGTTTTAAATACGCAATGGCCGCAAGCTAAATACGCAATCTGCCTAAAAACTGTCTGAAGCTGATAAAAAATAAAGCAAATTTTAAGTTGAAAAACTCTTTAATAACCTCAGTGACAAATGAATATTTTCTGATTTTTAAAAACCTCTGTAAAACGCGCAGTTTTCCATTTATTTAATTGTTTTATAATAGTTTTTAACTCAGTTTTGAATTTAAAATAAAAATTCTTAAACAATAATTTCTAATATGTAGAAAAAGTTTATCTCTAGTTTAAATATTACATATTTCAAAAAGTGCTTGATACTTTTTTTTAATTATAAAATACTTCGAAATTAGAAGAAAAAAATTCTGTGAAGAAACGTGGCAAGAACTTGCAGGATATTTGTTTGCTTCCTTCTTTTATTCTCAATTATTTTGTTTGAAAACTTTTTAAATTTTTTGCTGCCATATATTTATTTTTTATTATTTAAATAATAAAAAAGGATTATGTAACTATGT
>JAAAKG020107238.1:0-11214 GCA_010014905.2 Druon quercuslanigerum | reverse complement strand
CTGGGATCTGAACCCAGGACCTTCAGTTCAGATCCCAGCGGAGATAGAGACATTTTTTTGACAATCTTAAGATTTATTAATAATTTTAATAATATTGATATAGACCAGTAGACAACCAAAATTAACATCTAAAATTAATAATAAAATATTCCCTGGTCAATAAACCTAAGATCAACAATTAAAATTAAAAAACTAACTGACATCCTTATAGATAAAATCTCAACTACATTTTTGAAAAATTGTATTTTTCATTCAAAAAATACATTTATTTTAGTTATAAATTTGATTATTTGTTTAAAAAATCAACAATCTTGTTTAAAACGCACCCTTTTTCGTTAAAAATTTAACTATTTGGTATTAAAATTTACTCGTTTAAAATTCATATTTTGTTTTTGAAAAGTCAACAAATATTTTTCAGATAAAAATTCAATTTTTTTTAAATATGTCTTTTGAATTTAAAAATTCATCTTTTTTTGGTTAAAAAATTTAACTATTTTGCCGGGAATTCGCTTTTTGTTAAAAATTAGTATTTTGGTATTAAAAAATTATTATTAATTTTAGATATTAATTTTGTTTGTCTACTAGTCTATATGAATATTATTAAAATTATTTATAAATCTTAAGATTGTGAAAAAATGTCTCTATCCCCGCTGGGATCTGAACCCAGGACCTTCAGTTCAGATCCCAGCGGAGATAGAGACATTTTTTTGACAATCTTAAGATTTATCAATAATTTTAATAATATTGATATAGACCAGTAGACAAACAAAATTAACATCTAAAATGAATAATAAAATATTCCCTGGTCAATAAACCTAAGATCAACAATTAAAATTAAAAAACTAACTGACATCCTTTATAGATAAAATCTCAACTACATTTTTGAAAAATTTTATTTTTTATTTACAAAATTCATTTATTTTATTTATAAATTTGATTATTTGTTTGAAAAATCAACAATTTTGTTGAAAAGTACGATGACTAAATGAGTTCTCTCAGTGCGTAGAAAATTTGTCTTTTGAATTTAAAAATTCATCTGTTTTTGGTAGTGTTTGAAATTCTAATTGTGGTGTTAAAGAATTAACTGATATGCATTCTTCTTGGATAAAAATTCAACTGTTCGGTTGAAAATCAAACTTCCTTGCTTGAACTATTTTGTTTGAAAATTTTGATTCTACCTTTTTCTTAAGAGAATATTTTTTTGTTGAAGATTTACATTTTTAATTCAAACTATACTCTCTTGTTGAAAGTTTAACTATTATATTAAAATTTGATCTTTTTTGTTGAAAATTAAACTACTTTAGTAAAAATTGAACTACTTTGTTGCAGTTTTTTTTATTGTAGCCTTTCTTTTTTTAACATTTTATTTAACTGGAATGTAACTTTTCCATTTTTTAAATTTATCTTTTTGGTTTAAAGTTCTCCTTTGTCTTTTGTTGAGCAAAAATGAAACTGTCTCGTGGGTAATTAATTTGTTTCTAAAAATTCATATTTTCTTGTTTAAAATTAAATTTATATTCAGAAAATTCTTCTTTCGCTTGAAGGTTTAAAAATTGAGATGAACTTTTTTTCTTGAAAGAAAAATCTTTATTTGTTGAAAATTTGTCTTTTTGTTTTTAAAACTATTTTTATTGAGTAGAAATATAATTTTTTATTGAAATATCAACTATTGCACTTTTTTGTTGATAATTCATCTGTTTTGGTTAAAAAAATTTGGTTCAAGTTTATATAGATCTTTTGTAAATATTATTTATATATGTATAATTATTTACACGTATAAGTATTGATCTGCAAAGATTGTGCTATCTTAAATACAAAAAATTAATATGAATTTCATGTCTAATATCTTATTATGTCCGGAAACCAAAAATACGTATAATAAGGGGGGCGGGGGGGGGTACAAATATTTTGCTACGGTTTATGACAGGGGGCGCAATTTTGTACGTTTAATTATTTTTAAAGTTATATAAATATAATTTTCCTGAGATTCTTGAGGAAATGCATTTTTTTAAACATTTTAAGATATGTCAAATCTAAAATTCTACAAATAAATTAATCTTCAATCTAATAATTGAATTTTCATTAAAATTCGTGCGAAAGATTATCAAGAATTTTGTAACACCTATTGTTTATCAGGATATTAAAATTCTGATTTCGAAAGAATTCTTGTAGCCCAACATGTATTTGATTTTTTATGAATTTTTTATGCGAAAACTCATTTTTGGCAAAATTCTTGGATATCTAGTTTTGTACTGCAACCCTTTAGTTCTGCTGCTATCCTTCAATTATGATTCCAGACTTTTTTTTTAAATTTCATAGTAATAATAAAAATTTGTACAAACGCAATCATTTTTGCAAATTCTATAAATTTGCTTTAATTGATAATAAAATAAGATATTTTTAACAAATTAGTTTATGAACTATAGTATAGTTTGGATCCCAGCGGAGCATGACAGCAATGTGATCACAATTTAGAAATAAAAATCAATAATAATAAAATATTGATTTTTTATCAGTAAAAAAAAAGAAATTAACATCAAATTGTTAAATATAATGAATCTAATTTGATATAATGAATTTAATTTAATTTAATTTCTATATTTATATTTAATTTAAATTTATTTTATTTTAGAATGTATGTAGAATTTTTTCAAAAGTAAACCTGGAATCAGAGTGGAATACATATGCCCGGAAATTTTTTTGAATCTACCAAAAAATAAATCCATTTTTTTGTTTCAGAAAGTGGTAATCAGAGGTCGTTCATGCCTAACGATATTTCCCACAAGGAAAAAATACGATTCAGAAAACTTGATTCAAAATCAGCAGTTTTAGCTGAATCAAGTTGAAACTCAAAATTTCTCTTCATAATTAGCTATAGAATGCGAATGAAATATTACTCTAAAAAAAAACTCGTGAGTGAAAAAATGGGTTTTTCGATTCTTTTGCGCTCATTATTACTTTTTTGTGGTTTTGTAATTGAAAATTGATTCTTGTACACAAGACACGACTTTCTACTAATAATTATATGTTTCTATCCCTTTTTGAAACAATTTGTTATTGTTTTTAGCAGTTTTCTCCTAAAACAGAGTTAAAAAGTCTCGATTAAAAAAAAATTCAACAATTTGTCAAATTTTCAATTATACTGAGGTAATTTTCTAATTTATATTAACAAATACAAATTTTTAACCAATTTATTATTATTTTGAATAATATTCTTCCAGAATAATGCTAGAAAATTGCAGTTTTTTCGGAAATTTTCCACTTTTTGTCTATTTTTCAATGAGAGTGAGCAGAATATTTAATTAAAGCTAAAAATATATTTTTTTTAAATTTTTGGTATTAAATAAATAAATGCTTTTAATAATATTCTATTTGAATAATACTAGAAAGTTGCGGTTTTTTCTTAAATTTTCAACTATTTTGCTGCGTTTCACTTAGAGTAAGCTAGCAATTAATTTTATTTAGCAAAAGTAATTATTTAAACTAATAATTATTTTCATAACTATCTTTTTCTCCATTTCCCATTTCTTACTTCTCATTGTGGTTTTTCTGAAGTTTTAAACTTTTTGTCCACTTCATACAAATTGAATTAACAATTAATGGAAATTTATCAAAAAAAGTTGTTTAAAAAATGTATTATTGTTTGAAAGATGAAAGGTGTTAAAAATTTGCTTTTTTTCTGAAATCTTTGGTTTTCTTTTGAATTTTTAGTTACAAACAAATAATAAGTGAACCTCAACAAGAATCTTTTTTTTAAAGAATTGTATTGTTTTAAGTGAAGGATATTTTTTTCAATTTAAGACAAAAATATATTAAAACAAAGAAGCTATCTTCAACACGAAACAAAAACAAAAAATGAAATAATTACAAGTAGATGGAAGGACTACGCTTCGTATTGAATTTAATCAAAAATTGTATTCAAAAGTGTAAAAGAAAAATTTGAATTTGCGCATATTTTATAAACAATAATAAATTGTTTAAGCAACTGTTTTTGTTAAGTTGAATTAATTATGAACTCACTAGCATGAGAATGAAAAAATGTAGTTTTGAATAATAATTATTTGTTAAATTACTATAAATAAGTATTTGTTAAATTTAATTAATTATTAACTCACTCCAAGTGAAGAACAAATAGTTTAAAGTTTTAGAAAAAAACCGCACCTTTTAACTAATAATTACAGAAAATGTTATTAAAAATAGTAATATATTGTTTAATCAATTAATTTTTGAACCTGAAATTAGTACTACTTCACTCTGAAAAGTAGAGAAAAAAGTTAAAATTTCAGAAAAACTGCAACTATCTAGTAATAATATTAATGAAAATAACTATAAACAATAAAAATTTATTGGAACAATCATTTTTGCTAATTTGAATAAAATATTAAGGTAAGATTTACCATAAAGAATTAAAGAATTGTGTCTATTGCTTCGAAATGTCAACTCTTATGAGCAAAATTAGTAATCGCAACAAAACCATTTTTTTGAACAGTTTTTGTTGTCAGAGCAAAATTTTGGTTGTTAGCACAATATTATTTTGTTGGCTAAACAAAGAATTTTATTGTTAACACAAAATTATTTTGTTGAGCCTTATTTTGTTGTCTTGAACAAATTTTTGTTGAGCCAGCAAAACTATTTGATTAGGCCAACGAAATATGGAACCATATTTTTTATTCAGTGTAACCTGACTTTTATTCAGTGTCATCTTTCGATCACTGAATATAATTAGTTAAATTACCTTCTTTTATGCAATGATATTTATCGAAATTAAATATATTAAATATTTAATAAAATTAAATAAATATATTAAATATATTTCTCTGAAATTAAACTTAGTGATGATTACCATTTAATGACAGCAAAACAATTTTTTTGAGACGCAAAAATAATTTGTTTGACCTTGCAAAAGTATTTTGTTAGGTCAACAAACAAATTTTGTTAAATAAAGAAAATATTGTATTGGGGTGACAAAAGAATTTCGTTGAGTCAACAAAAAAATTTGGTTATGCTAACAAAATAGTTTTGTTAAGTCAACAAAAGGTCGCAACAAAATTATTTTGTTGAGCCAACAAAATTTTTGTTGTTCCAGTCAAACAGTTTTTTCAGTGTTCCCCCTTAATTTAGTCTAAGTCAAAAGTAGAGAAACAGTTGAAGATTTAAGAAGGAACGGCGATTTCGAGAAGTTAAACAAAAAATAACGATAATAAAACAATAGTTTAAACAAATATTTTTTAAACATTATTTAAGTACTACATCACTCAAATTGAAAATTTGACAAAAAGTAAAACATTCTTAGGAAAAAACCACGACTTTCTATAGCTATTCTAAGAGAAAGATGTTAAAAACAATAATAAATGATTTAAACATTTCATGTGAATATTTAATTAGCTGTATAAAATTGTATTTACTGCATTAGAAACAATTTTTATTCAAAAAACCGCGAAACATAAAAGTTATCGTCAAAAACTTGCGAAGCTCAGTTTTTCAAATATGGGGCTTTTTTGCGACCCTATAAAACAGACTTGTGAGGATGTATAATAAAAATAGAAAAACGTAAAAAAAAATTTAAAAAAATGTCTTTTTATAATAATCTTAAAAAAACTTTTTGAATTTTCTCGAGTATCATACGAAAATTATATTTCGGCGACTTTAAAAATAAATAAAAATAAAATAAAATAAAATTTACCTGCAAAAGAAATATGTATTTAAAATTTTTTAAACAAATTGAACGCTGTTTGTTTTAAAATGCAAGAATTTGAAAATAATGTGAGAAGTTTCTTTGCAACTTTTAAGATGAAAATGTTTTGAACTTATTTTAATGTTTTAACTTTTCTAAAATTCCAGTCACTTTCTTAAAATTCTTGGGAAAATGTAAGCTGATTTTTTGTTTTGAAAATAAATTTTAAGAGAAATTGAACAAAGATTTCAAAAGATTTTAAATTATTTTCTAAAATTTTGAAAAAGAATGGGGACGTTTTTTAAGAAAAATCTTTTAATTAGGAACATTGCTAAGATTTATAAAAAATATGAGTAAGTTTAAAAAATTCCGAAAATTTAAAAATATTTAAAATTAAGTTATGATCGGAAAATATTTAAAAAAAGTTGTAAAAAAATATACAGTTTTGAGTGTTTGAAAATAAGTACTTGAAACCTTCTGGAAGATTTTGAAAAACAAGATAATTTTCTTAGAATTTATCGGATTTTTTTTAAACATTCAAAAAGATTTTAAAAGTTTTCTAAAATCGTCAAACCAGATTCGGGAAAATGTTAAAGCAATTTTTAGAACTTTTTAGAATTTTAGAAAAATTTATGAAAAAATTCAAATAGTTTTAGAAGACTTAAAAGTTTTATAAATAGTTAAAAAAATAATTTGAAATTTGAAAATTGTACGATTTTTTGTTTTGAAAGTAAATTTTAAGAGAAAATGAACAAAGAATTCAAAAGATTTTAAATTATTTTCAAAAATTTCAAAAAAGAATGGGGAAGTTTTTTAAGAAAAATCGTTTAATTAGGAATATTGCAAAAATTTGTAAAAAAATATGAGTAAGTTAAAAAAATTCCACAAATTTAAAAAGACTTAAAATTAAGTTAAAATCGGAAAAGATTTCTAAAAAGTTGTAAAAAATATATAGTTTTAAGTGTTTGGAAATAAATACTTTAAACCTTCTGGAAGATTTTGAAAAACAATATAATTTTCTTAGAATTTATTGGGATTTTTTTTAAACTTTCAAGCAGATTAAAAAAGTTTTCTAAAATCGTCAAATCTGATTCGGGAAACTGTTAAAGCAATTTTTATAACTTTTTAGAATTTTAGAAAAATTTATGGAAAACTTCAAATGTTTTTAGAAGGTTTAAAAGTTTTAGAAATAGTTAAAAAAATAATTTGAAATTTGAAAATGTTTTAAAGCTTTTTTAACATAATGTGAATTTTTTAAGAGTTCTAAAAAATTGGAAGCTTTTTAAAAAATTTAAAAGACATCAAGAAAATAAAAAAAATATCTTAAAATTCTTGGGAAAATTTAAACTGATTTTTCATTTTGAAAATAAGTTTTAAAAAAAATTGACAAAAACTTTAAAGGATTTAAACTGTTTTTGTATTTTAAAAACTAGTTTGAAGATATTTTTTTTTTAATTTTCACATTTCAAAAGATTTCTAAGATTGTAAAAAAAAATCTACAAGATTTAAAGGCATTTTTTTCACTTTTTATCATTTAAAAAAAAATTTTGGACCAATGCCAAGAATTTTAGAAGATATTTAGAAGGTAAAAAATTTTCAAAAGGCTTAAAAAATGATTTGAAGTTTGAAAAGGATTCCAAAAATTGTTAACAAAATGTACATTTCCGAAGATTTCATAAAAATGTCTAAGATTTTTGATAAGTTTGCAAGGTTTCAAGAAAATAAAAAACTTCCTTGAGATTCCTGGGAAATTTTTTAATGACTTTATGCAGACAAATTAATTTTTTAATTTGTTTAATTTTTTAATAGAAACAGATTTTTCCAAATTTAATAAATATTTTAAGTCATTTTAAGAGATAGTTATCTTAAAATTTTCTACAAATACTAAATAATTTACAAAATGACCTGAATTTTATCCTAAAATTTTCCAAAATCTTGAAAAGTAAAAAATTATAACTTTTTGACATATTTGAAAGCTTCAAATTCTTTTTTTAATTTTTTTAAAAATCTTACAAAAATGATATATTTATTTAAGTTTGAAAACAGAGAAACATAGAAACCTAAAAAAGAAATATATATTCAAAATTTTAATTTTAATTATTTATCCTCCAAAAATAATAATATAATATATAATATAATATAATACAATAATGTTAAATTCTTCTAAAAGTACTAAATAATTGGAAAAATGACCTGAATTTTGTCCTAAAATTTTCAAAAATCTTGAAAAATAAAAAAATTTAACTTTCAACATATTTGAAAGCTTCGAATTTTTTTTTTTCTTATGGGAAATACGTGTTAAACTGAATGGCGTATGAGCGACCTCTACATATCATCAAAAAAAGATATATTTTTGTGTTGATTCAAAAAAATTTCCGGGGTACATTCATGATAATTAAAAAAGAAACTTCAGTGCATTTTTGGACCACCCTAATGTAAATTTTGTACGTGAACTGGTATAATGCTTGACAAAAGCCCTTAGGATTTGAAGGCGTTTTTTAAATCCTCTCTGACATTTCCGGACGGTGACCACATTGTCCGCGCGATGACAGCGCGCTGTAATAAATGAATCGAAGGCTATAATAAAGGTCCTAAATCGTGTCACTAAGCCGTTGAAAAAGTGACGAAGAAAAATTCAGCAGCCAAAATATTTAGCATCGTCTAAGATCACGATCTCATCATTAATAAAAATCATATCATCGTTAATAGAAATATTTATATTCTTGCCTTCGGCGTCTTGGAATGTGACAGTTCGGTCACTCGATCACAAGTTTGGACTGTCCAAAAAAAAGGGGGGAATCCTAAGTTCCTGATGTCTAATAGACGTAGGATGATGTTCCACTTTTTATAAAGTAGCAATGGAACACCCGGGACTTCCCAGATCAAATTGATATGTGGGAGCACTTTCACGCCTCTGATCCTTCGACACATGCATCATTCATCTGAAGAGCTGCTGATATTTTTTTTATAATAAAACGTGTCGAAACAGGGCTGATGCAGTATTTATGATTCATAAAATCCGTGAATTCAAATTTTCAATTCGATGTTCGTTTTGGATTGATTGTCGAATTTTTCATCCAGAGCGACACAATTGATGATCAGTGTATTTAAAACTCTTTAGCAATTATTCATTATACGAAAATATTCTGCGCGCACAGCGCAATAATTACCCTTTCTTTGAAAAAAAATCGGTTCATTTTCCAAAACTTTTTTCAGGATTTTACAATAAATATTATTTGATTTGAGAAAGTTGTATGTTATTTACAGAAGTTGCTTTATTATAGGGAAAAAATGCCAGTAAATTTAATATGAATAACATAGTTTTTACCACTTATAATTCTTCTATTAAAAAGCGCATGGCGCTATTTTCGATTAATTCTCGAACCATCTCGAAATAACTCGAAACAATTTGAAACTATTTTTGTCGGGAAACTCGTGTTCTTGATTGGCTAAGGTTTTCTTTTTTTTTGTGGATTAAAAAAAATCTACAAACTTCAGGTTTGTAAGAAACGTTATTTAAATAATATATTCAATAATTAAAATCAATGTGGAAAAACGGTATCTAGCATTTTGGTATACAAAATGTAATTAGTACATTTTTGTAGATGTTGAAAATAAAAAAGCTTTTTAAGCTTCTTTATCAAAAAAATTTCGTTTTTAATTAAAACTGCATCCATCTTGAATAAAAGCTTATCTCTTAGTTTGCAATTGAACTTTTTTCTTGAAAATTAATTCTTTGCTGAAAATTCTATTTTTTCACAGAAAATTCGCCTTTTGGCCTAATTTATGTTCTTTAGGAGATATTTACATACATCTATAATAAATAATTATTATATTATATATAAATTTTATTATTTATATGTGTAAATTAAAGCATGTATGATATTAAATTCTGAAATTTTCTGTTAGTTTCAAGTTCTATATCATATTATTTCTGAAAACTATTAAGATTATCCACTTAAAAATGTTTTAAATATCAATAAAAAAACAGTTGAAATTAGAGGCAAAATACAAACTTTAAAAAAATTATTTAAATCTTTAACCCAAGAAGAGTAAAAAGAGAAATTTTCATCAAAAGAGTTGAGTTTTCATTTTTCAACCGAGATATATTTATGATGAAGAAAGAAAACAAATCTTATCCAAAATGTTGAGTTTCTAAGCCAAAAAGACGAGTTTTGGACACAAAAAGTTTAATTTATAAACCAAAAATATGCACTTTGTACCAAAGTAGTTTAATTTTCAGCCCTAAAAGACGAGCTTTCAACCAAATGAACAAATATAATAAAATCAATTTTAAACAAAGAATTTTTTAAAAAATAGTTATTTCGTAACCAAAGAAATTAATCTTTAACTATAATGATGAATCTTCAACGAAAAAAAATTAATTTTCTATCATAACAAGGCAAATTTTCAAAAAATTACATGAATTTAAAAAAATTAATTTGAAAACAAAAGCAAGGTTACAAAGTTTTATAAAAAATTCGTTAAGTTAAAGAAACATTAAGAACTTTTAGAAAAAGATAATTAAAAAAGTTTTTCAAAGTTGATGAGAAAATGTAAACTGACCTTATTTTTTTTAAATTAAGAAAAAAAAAGAATGTGGACGATTTTAAAATTAAATTTTTCAGTTAGCGTGATTACAAAGTTTTTTTTACAAAATTCGAGTAATATGGACACATTTAGAAGTTTCAAAAAGATCCAAAATCAATTGAATTGTTCAAAACATTTTAAAAAAATTTTAAAATCTAACTTTCTGAATATTTAAAAAAAAAATAATTTAAGCTTCTTAAGGACTTTGAAAGAATTCCCGATAATAAAAAAATATTTCCTAAAATTCATGGGGTAATTTAAACTGTTATTTTTTAAATAAATTTAAAAGGTTTTAAAATATTATAAACCATCTCTACAAATGTCAAAAACAATTTGGAAGATTTGAGGGTAATTTTTCTTTTTTTCAAACAATTAAAAAAAATTTATGCCTAATTCAAGTCTATTTAAAAGATATTTATTTTCAAAACTTCTAAAAGTCCGAAGTATCTTTTAAGCTGTCTCCACTTTTTCCTAAAATTTTACATATTCCTGTAAAGAAAAATAGACTTTTTCGACATACATATATGAAATCTTCATAAAACTTTTTGAATTTACTCGAGAATCATACGAAAATTATGTTTCGATAACTTTAAAAACAAAGGAACATATTTACCTAAAAAATAAATATTAATTCAACAGTTTTCAAACAAAGTGAATGTTTTTTGGTTTAAAATGCAAGAATTGAAAAGAATGTGAGAAGTTTCTTTGCAACTTTTAAGATGAAAATGTTTCGAACTCATTTTAATGATTCAATTTTTCTAAAATTCCAGTCTCTGGAAAATCTATTTAAAATTTTCCGAAAAATGTTTTCTTCTTTTAGGAATAAGTATTTGTACATTTTTAAAGCTTCCCCCCCCCCTTCCCATTCCTTGCCGACTTGCAAAATAAACTTATTGCATAAAGGTGGTAGTTGGGCGTATAAACTAAACAATGAATAATACAAACAATAA
>JAAAKG020107227.1:0-15615 GCA_010014905.2 Druon quercuslanigerum | reverse complement strand
GCCCAAAAATAGCCCAAAATTCAGACATAAACGGAATATCGAAATTCGATTGTGGAGGTGCTAGCAGAACGGACCTCGGTACCAGTCAAAAAGTTCACTGACGGTACTGGCTAAAAATTGCCCTGCCATACCGGCAATACCCAAAATAATGTGATAAGAATAATGTTGATCAAATAACTACCCATTTCCAACGTCTCGTCATACTTCTATCCATTTCCAATATCTGGTGGCGACAGGAAGGTGGAATTTTAAACGTATTTAAATTGAAATGGCAAAATTAAAAAAATCGGTATGTTACCGGAGTACTTATACGGGGTAAAGTATAGCAAGATCATTCCGGAATGAGTCGAATTTGCATGGATCGTCTTGGCGAATTCGTACGCACATGAATTGCACCAAATATGAATCAAACATATTTCGACTTCGATGGGCATCTGGAAACATGCGTTTCACATACGACACATGCCCTCGATCGTGTTAGAATGCGCACCGGTTTCGGGATCTTTGAAGCCAGTGGTGCCAGAACGCGGATATCTCTGGTATGCGCAGTAGTTGTTCCTGTGTATTTTTAGGTTATGTAACGCCATGCGTCAATTTAAAAATGCACAGAATCACTACTGCGCATGCCAGAGATATCCGCGTTCTGACACCACTGTTTGAAACACACCGAATGGTTCACTTGAAAAAGTTGGAATCCCTTCTTTTCAAGCGAAGTGTACGATTTTCAGAAATCGCTGATAATCGTAGCTCTCAGCGCAAGGCATTCCTGAATGATCGCTAACAAAGTTTCCGCTGATCTGTCCTTGACAATAACCAAAAAAAATTGGTTGGTTTCTTGTTCAACGTGGCCAAAAACCCAATCGCCTTCAACGTGTTTGCTGCGATTATATTGTCTTGTGCCGAATTTACTTACTCAAAATAAATCAGTGAAATTTCACAGTTTTCCAGTAAAATATTACTGCTTGAAATACCCAGAAGTAAATCACTGACAATCAGTGAGAATTCACTGGTTCACTCATTGGAATTCCTTAACTGGTTCAATCAGTGAGGTTCACTGGTTTTTTAGTATCAGTAGTCAGCTGGCCGTATGCCTTATCACCCTTCAGCTGGTTAGGTATGACACTAATCCTTCATCAATGCGGGCTGCAATATGCTGCGCCTAATAATTGTGGGAAGGCCCGTCGTTATGTCAATGTATCGCGTCGCTTAAATTCAAACCCAAGTAGCCAGGGGCCTTCTCACTTTCAAGCGAAAGAAGTTATATCCCCTGCTTATTGCAGTCAGGCACCAATTTTTTATAACACAAACACAAGTACACAAAAAGGTTCGTTTGCACTCGAGAAATGCGATACCTGACCAGCAATGTTGCGCCTGCCAGACGACTGAGGTTAATGTCTTGCCCGCGTGGAGCGCTTAATCACTGATTGAATCTATCATTTGGCGTCACTGGTATATTCAGTAGCGCTGTTTCAATTGAGTGACTTACTGGTTCATCCATTCAAAGTTGGAAAATCACTGTATCAATAGTGATAATGCAAAATACTGATTCAACTAGTAAAAATTTCACTGGTTCAGTTTAGGAGAGTAGATTGGACAATTTCAACAACGTGGCCAACTCCGCCGATTTGTTGAGTTTCCGCGACGATTAAACTTACAAAAAGCGTTGGGCTATGAGAATACCCTTGCCTCAAACCCCTATCCCTCCAGAAAACCTCCAAGATTCTTTCCCCTCCACTCACCGTATCTTTTGTCTCATCATGTACCTCCATTACGCTCTCTATCAGGCCTCTTTCTAATCTCCTTTCTTCCATCGCCTCCGACAACCCTTTTAATCCACCGAAGGGAACGCCCCTTTTAGATCTAAAGACTGCTTGCATCTCCGGCAGTATTCCTTTCCGTTCGACATCCTTCCGTAGCCTATCCGCCAACACCATCGCGTATACTTTGTACGCTGTATTCATGAGCGTGATTCCTCTATTATTTTCCTGCCTTTCCCTGTCCCTTTTTTTTATACGGTGGTACGATCAACCCCTTCCTCCATCTTGTGAATCCCTCCCACCCCCAGACTATTTTCAGTACCCTTTCAGCCTCTCCCTTACCTCTTTTGTGACAAATAGCCACGCTTCGTTTTCTACCACGTCCAGCCCTGCTGCCTCAGACCTTTCTAGCTTCCTTATCTGCTTCATTACCTTCTCGTCATTCATTTCCTCTCCATCTAACTCCTTCGTTCTTGTAATCCCCTCATACGTCTTCTGTGTATCTGATCTCTGAAATGAATCTTAAAAAATTTTCCTCCATTTCTCACTATCTTCTGTCTTAACAATTTTTAATTCCTCTTCCAAATCTTTCTCTCTTTCTTGCTCTTTCTTCTTACACATTAACCTAAACTTCTTCCTCATTTTTACTTACTCCCCCCCCCCCCCATTTCGCAGTTCTTTCTTTCCACTCCTCATACTTCCTTTTCACCTTCCTTTTCATCCTTTTACATTCCCTACCGCACCACGGCTTCCCCGTCTCTTTCTTCTTCTATCTAAATACCTTCTTTTAAACACAGCTTTAACTTTCTCTTTTAGATCCTGCCACATCTCTTCCACCGACTCACCCTCAAAACTTACCTTTTCCAACTTCTCCTGATACTTCTCCTAACGGCCCTTCTTCCCAAACATGCTTTCCACCCCCTTGCCTTTTATCTACAAACTTAATGGCTCTTGGTCTGATCCCACCGTCCCTTCCAATGTGAATTTCTCTGTCTCCTCCTACCCTTGCATATTCATGAGCAAATATTCTATCACCGATAACCCCATCTTACTCATATACGTGCATTCTCCCTCTTCCATGTTGTTACCATACCATTCTCCACAGCCCAAACTCTATCCTCTACCCAGTCTTTTAGTATCTCCCGCTCCTCATTTATTGACTTATCCTTCAATTTCCTTTCGAAGCTCTACCCTTCCCTGTCCCCCACCCATTTTTTCAATAAAGCCCCCCCCCCCAATACCAACATATCCTCATCTCTCTCTCCTAGTAAGTCTTCCACCCTTTTCTTAATTCTCTCCATCCCATCCTTATTGTACAGTCACAAACTTACACGTTACCCCTCCTATCCTTACTGCCCTTATTTGCACCTATACCCTACAGTATAGCACCTTTACCATTCCTCCACCCTGCTGTATTCTCGCTGACCACCTCCCACTCTTTCGTCAGTAACTGGGACACTTATATGCTCAATTCCACACCTTAAAGCCCCTGCAGACACCCTTTTCTCTCCCATAACATCCCTTAGCACTACGAGAACCACCCTTGGCCCTCTGAAGGCCCAAACTTCTGACCATACACTATCCCGATCCCTTGCCAACCTAAGCTCACTTTCCCTATTTAGCCAAATCCCACGCCCCAACTACTCTGAAAATTAATTTTCGACTCCCTAATTCACCCATTAAAACCCTGATCACCTCCTAGGCTTGGACCCTCACACTCTACTCACTACCGCCACCAACACGCAAAGCGAGTTTCATTGTAATTATTTTTCAGTTGGCACGAATATCGCATTTATAAAATATTTGTTTAAAATATTCAACAGGGTTGTTCCACGATTTTAGATCAAATAATTTTTTAATACATAATTTTAATCCGAACCGAAGGTGCATTGTACATTTTTTCTGTTGAGTCGTTCAACAGAAAAAAATGATTAGAAATTGAAGGCGGTAAAACACTTATTCAAATTGGTGTCACGAGAGTATCACGTGACTCAGAGGTTCTCATAATTATCAATCAATGTAACCTGCTGTCAATTCTGACTATTTTAATTCGATAGCTTTAATTGTTAAGGCTTATGCGACAAAAAAGTTCTCCTGTTGTATTATTTGGATTAAGAGTCAGTAGTGAGTTAAAGAAATACAGTAAGTACAATTATTAACGCATTTTAAAAACTTACATATTTATGAATTATTCAGTAAACATAACGACATTTAAATACTTTTTCAATGAATTCTCCAGACATATCATAAATATATAAATTTTTGGTAGATTTCCGCTACTGGCACAGCAAAAGATATTTGAGAATCACTGATACATGAGCTGTGATCAGTGGAAAATCCGACCCCTTTGACGTCAAAGGGGCCCTCCAATACACATCCTGATAAAAACTTCATTGTTCAGTATTAAATTAAAAATAGTAAACAATATGCAAAAAATATTCTATAGATGTTTGTAAATTAGAATTTTATATACTATATGATCAATTTATTGGAAAAATGATATCTAACTTTGGAAATAACCCTATTTTATGGGAGATGAGCTACGCTTAACGATGTTTATTATATTTGTGTCGTAAGAATGTGGATTTTTAGGAAAGCAAGAAAAGCATAGAATAAACGATGACATGTGAATGAGTCAATAGCGTTTTATTTGAATGACGCAGAAACAATGATCAGCGCTTTTATTTTCATCTCTGCTAAATGAGATTCTGTTCCGCTCATTTCATTGCATTTCATTGTTTATCACAGTTTTTAGTAAATACACTATTTAATCATAAGAATGAATCCGCTAAATGCTATTAATATTTTACTTATCCCATTCAAAGCGATGAACACAAAATAATCGCCAATAAATAATGCTGAAATAGAATTAAAAGAAAATTTCCAAAATATTCCTTGGAGTGCTATGTATGATTAGAATGAGTTTGAAATTTTAGAAGACATTACGTTGGAATTGCAAAAGGATTTTAAAACTCATGAAGCAATAGCTGGATAAGATGATTAGTGGCATCAAGAAGAAATCCGATACGCAGAAGAATCTATTGGAGACAATGAAGGACTAAGTTTTTAATATAGAAAAATGTAGTTGCATATACTGGAGATCCACTAAAAGGATTTCTGAATTTGTTCTGAGTTAGTGAGACATTAGTAGAAGACAGGGCCGATGGAACAGTTTCAGTTTGGGTGGGGAATGAATTTAATTACCCCACCCCCTAAAATTACCTCAACAATTATTTCAGTATAATATTTTGAAACATCATTTTGCTTCTGTCTTTCTCAATCTGAGCGTTTCGCTGCAGTTACAAGGAGATAGTTGCTGTGTTTACGCCGTACGCCGAAAAAAACGCGTCTGTGTAGATACTCGGTCAGGAGTATTCCAGAATCCGTGTGCGTAGGGAGGGAAATAAATGCAGTTGATGCTTAGCTTTCGACCTTTGCGAGATTCACAAAATTGCACTGCATTGAATACATACATGATTCAGACAATTTCACATGATTAAGAACTTATTTGAGAAAAGTTGCTGCCTTGAAAGAGTGATTGTTGCAGTAGATGCAAAATATTGAGCGCTTCGCGATCGAACTTTGCGAGATTCGGACTATTGCACTACATTAAATATTGAGGTTTTAGCGTTCGACCTTTGCGAGATTCAGATAATTACACAGAATTGAAATATTGAGCGCTTCGCGTTCGTCCTTTGCGAGATTCAGATAATTGCAATGTAATGAATATATAAATAATTCACACAATTTCACATGATTAGGACCTTATTTTAGAACCGTTGCTACCTTGAAAGAATGTTTATTGTAGTTGATGCAAAATACTGAGCGCTTAGCGTTCGACCTTTGAGAGAAGAGGTAGATATAAATTCTTCAAACAATTTCACATGATTAGGACCTTATTTTAGAACCGTTCCTGCCTTAAAAGAGTGAGTTTGTAGTTGATGCAAAATACTGAGCGCTTTGAGTTTAAACTTTACGAGTTGCAGACAATTGCACTGCATTGAAGAGTTAGATATACATGATTTATACAATTTCACATGATTAGGACCTTATTTTAGAACCGTTGCTGGCTTGAAAGGGTGAGTTATTGTAGTTGATGCAAGATAGTGAGCGCTTAGCGTCCTATGTTTGCTAGAGTCAGACAATTGCACTGCATTTAAAGGGTAGAAATATACATGATTTAGACAATTTCGCATTATTAAGACCTTATTTTAGAACCCTTGCTTCCTTGAAATAGTGATTGTTGCAGTTGATGCAAGATATTGAGCGCTTGGCATTCAACCATCGCGATATGAGGTAGATAAACATGATTCAGACAATTTTACATGATTAAGACTTCTTTAGAACCGTTGCAGTGTTGAAAGCGTGAGTTTCTAGTTGATGCAAAATTTCGAGCGCTTAGCGTTCGACCTTTGCAAGAAGTGGTAGATATACATGAATCAGACAATTTCATATGATTCAGACCTTTGCAAGATTCAGAAAATTGCACTAAATTGAAATATTGAGCGCTTCACGTTCGACCTTTCCGAGATTTAGACAATTGCACTGCATTGAATATATACATAATTCAAAAAATTTTACATTATAAAGACCTTACTGTAAAACCGTTTCTGCCATGAAAGAGTGTTTGTTGCAGTGGACGGAAAATATTGAGCGCTTAGCGTTCGACCTTTGTGAGATTCAGACAATGGTACTGAATTTAAATATTAGGCGCTTGACGCTCGACCTATGCGAGATTCAGACAATTGCACTTCATTGAAATGTTGAACGCTTAGCGTTCGACCTATGCGTGAAGTGGTATACATAATTTAGACAATTTGACACGATTGAGAACTTATTTTAAAACCGTTGCTGCCTTAAAAGAGTGAGTGTTATAGTTGATGCAAAATATTGAGCGCTTAGAGTTCGGCCTTTGCGAAAATAGGTAGACATACATGATTCAGACAATTTCACATTATTAAGACTTTATCTTAGAACAGTTGCTGCCTTGCAGTACATAAGGTCGAACGCTAAGCGCCCAATATTTCAATAAAGTACAATTGTCTGTATCTTTCAAATAGCGAACGCTAAGCGCTCTATATTTTGCATAGACTTCAACACTCACTCTTTCAAGGCTGCAACACTTCTAAAGTAAGGTCTTAATCATGTTGTCTGAATCATGTAATCTACCTCTTTAAAGCTTTGCTATTGTCTGAATCTCGCAAAGGTCCAACGCTAAGGGCCCAATATTTCAATAAAGTACAATTGTCTGTATCTTGCAAATGGCGAACGCTAAGCACTCAATATCTTGCATTAACTACAACAATCACTCTTTCAAGGCTGCAACGCTTCTAAAGTAAGGTCTTACTCATGTGAAATTGTCTGAATCATGTATATCTACCTCTTCAATGCTTTGCGATTGTCCGAACGGCGAGCGCTAAGCGCTCTATATTTTTCATCAATTACAACACTCACTCTTTCAAGGCTGCCATGGTTCTAAAATAAGGTCCTACTTATGTATAATCTACCTCTTCAATGTAGTACAATTGTCTGACACTCGCAAAGGTCGAACGCTAAGCGCTCAAAATTTCAGTTTAGTGTAATTGTCTATATCTTGCAAATGGCGAACGCTAAGCGCTCCATATTTTGCATCAACTACAACACTTGCTCTTTCAAGGCTGCAACGCTTCTAAAGTAAGGTCATAATCATGTGAAATTGTCTGAATCATGTATATCTAACTCTTCAATGCAGTGCAAATGTCTGAATCTCGCAAAGGTCACAAGCTAAGCGGTCTATACTTCAATTCTGTTTAATGGTCTGAATCTCGCTAAGGGCGAACGCAATGCGTTCTATACTTTGCACCAACTACTACACTCACTCTTTTAATGCTGCAACGATTCTAAAATAAGGTCTTACTCACGTGAAATTTTCTGAATTATGTATATTCTCTATATATACCTCTTCAATGCAGCATTTGAAAGAAGAAGATATGAGATAATATTTTAGATGGAGGTAATCCACTTTAGATTTTTGGCGAGGTGAAAGTTCAGGAGTACCCGACAACTCCAGGAGTACTGGGTTGTGGTCACAGCTTAGTTCAGAAAGAGTCCAAGGGACTTGGTCAATGACGATATTCTTTGTGAAGAAGGTGTCGAGAATATTAGGATGCTGTTTAGAAGAGCTAGGAAAATAGGTGGGTTCTGAGGGAGCCTCAATAATTACATAGTGGTAAGTGAGGGTTCTGAGGAGAGTGTTACCCTTGGTGTTATTTTTTAGACAGCCCCGAGCCTTGTGTTTAGCACTGATATCATTGAAATCTGGTGGAGAGTAAAGTGAAAGAATCCGAAAAGGACCAGAGTCAAGATGAATTTCGACTCCAATTATTTCGCAAGGAGAATAGTATGTGCTGATGGCTGAATGGTGGATTGTGTTACGAACTAGAAGTGCCACACCACCGCCTTTGAAGCAAGAACGGTATTTTCTGTAAACCGAGAAGTCAGGAATATGAGTTTCTTTGTACAGTTTAGATGACTCTCATTGATGCACGCGACGTTGATGGATTGATCGTTAAGGAGTAGATTAGTTATAATTGCTTAGGAATGGAGATGCCGTTAGCATTTCATGTAGGGATAGTTAATTTATCTTTATGAACTTCTGAGGTTTGAGAGCTGGGGGCGGCGGTGAAGGTGGCGAGTAAGTCACGAAAAAGCTGCTGTAGTTGCTGATTCTGTAGGAGATCGGTATTGCGAGAGGACTGAGTCTGATTTGGGACTTGAGATAGAGGACGAGCTTAGACTACGTTAGCGAAGGAGCGTTAAGGAGAAGTGGGGTTGAGAGCGCTATAGGTTTACGAAGGGAGGAAGGGTTCACAGTAGTTTTGAGTTTTGGATTTTGGCGACTTAGATGTGACCTTGAGTCAGGTTTTTGAGGAACTTTAGGACATCCACGATAGATGGCCCAGTGAGGACATTTACAATTGAGACAGGATGGTGTGGCATCTTTTTGGTTTCTGACATTGCTGGATGTGGCGGTGTGTTTACGTCCGCAGAAGACCCAAGCCCAAGAGGCATGGCAGTAATTTGACACGTGAAAGAATTTAAGGCGACGATGACACTGTGGAATAAGATTGGATTTACGTTTGACTTCAACTTGGAGGCTTAGGTCAGCTAGAAGTTTAATGTCGAATATGGATTTAGAAGTAGGAGCGGTTGGATTCGGATGATTGACGGCCAGGGGCCAGATTTGTCCCCTTTTTCATTCGATGAATTCGTTTAATAGAGGGGATTATTAACTGGAGTTCTTCAAAGATGGATTCTTCAGCAAGGGATTCGTTGATACCTCTGATAACAACGATAATTCCTTGTCCTATTAAAGCTGGTTATCAGTGTAATTGATTTTATGTTTATCAAGTTTGAGGGTGGTGGCAAAAATACTGTCGACTGTTTAAGGACAGACAATTACTGCGCCAGTGGTGGTTTTGATAGAACGGATAATAATATCAGCTTTACAAAGAGCTGAGTGTATTTTGGGTCAGAGTTCTTTGCGAAGGATACGAATTGGGGGAGCACTGCGTTTCTTAGGTACGGATTTATCTTCATCGGATGAGCTGGAGGAAATCGATTTATCTTCGGATTTTTAAGGACTAGCCGATTTAGTGAAACTAACAGTGCTTTTGCGTTTGGTGCTTTTGGATTTCACCGTTTTTAATATGGAAGAGTGTTCAGGGGAGAAGTCAAAACTAAGTTGGGATTAAAGAGTGTCCATGGCTTCGTGGATGGAGTGACTGAAGTCGAGGGGACTTGGGAGACAAGTAGGGCCTCATAAGAGTCCAGAATTTTACGGAGATCGGCAATTATGAAGGTATTTTGGGCATTGGTGAGGTCACTGGGGTGAGGATAACAAAAAATAGAAGGTGGAGGAGTTTGATTGGTCAATGGAGGAGGAGAAGAGTTAGTATCAGTGTGAAGGTTGTACATGGTGAGTATCTCTAATTATACGTTTCAGGGTAGCCCTGAAGAGGGCAGGAAGAAAAGATGTTGATTTGAGGTTCGGTACACCGAGGTATGTACTGCATGGTGGGAAAGCTGCTTTATAATGTGGTTGTGGTTTACTGTCTAGCCGTAGTGGCGAGGGGATTTGGCAGGATGCTGCGTGCTGGTACACGGGGACGCGTGCAGGTAGGCTGCGATGCTCCGTAACGAGGTAGTTGCGTAGTGTGAGGCGTATTCGGTCTTGCGCGCCGGATTCCTTTTAGTAGAAGCGGGATCTTGACATTGATCGCCGGATGTCCGTGGTCGACTAATGTGATTGGTAACGCTGCGAAATAAAAATGGCCTACTTAAAAACTACGTGGTTGGGAAGGCGCTTCAATCGACGCAGACTGGAGGGCGGACGAAGGAAGATTGGTGAATCCGGTGGGCAAGCGGCATGAATTGTCTGTATCTCCCCACTCCGTTCTATGCTGCCTTGGTGTGCCGTCTCCTCGTTAGAGTCCATAAAATGTTGCTTCGACCGAGTTTGTCGTGAGCACTTCCTAACCTCGACAATCATTTTAAAATTTGTGGTCGTGCAAAAGGTGGAAAATTCATGGGAAAGTCAAAAACCTGCTCCAGCAGGGCTAAACTGTAGTGCTCCGTTGGTAGAATCCATCGTCTTCTCCGCAAAGGAAACTATGCTGAGAGCGCAGGAACCGGATCCCCAGTTTACTTGGCAGCTTTCATGGAATATTTGGCCGTATCGTCCGCGAATATAGCTATATTTCTTTTCTTATTTTACTTAACGTCATTGATATAATATATAAATAAGATTGAAATTAATATTGAGCCTTGCAGTACGCTTGCTACAATTTTTTGTGACTTCGATTTCAGATTATTGTATGCTACGCAGGATTTTCTTTTGCTCATGTAACTACCAAGTATTTTAATTATGTGCATGGGAATGTTAAGTTTACTGAGCTGTATACTAACCCTCTGTGCTAGACGGTATCGAACGCTTTTTCTATATAAAGCATTACTGCTGCTATGTGTTTCTTTATATTAAATTAAGCAGATATATGATTGGTAAGTTTAGATAATTGTTAGACCGACCTGTGTTCTTTCCGAAATCTAAATTATTCCGGTTCGTACAGGAATTTTTAGCTGGAGTAGTTGCGCTATGTAACCTTTTCATTCAGGGGCCATACTGATATCATAGCACTCCAGCAGATCGTTTCTGAGTTGATCCCTACACTCAAAAGTATTGTGATGTTGCCGGTCTTATTACAACTATGTTTGGTGTTGTCATTGTTGTCCCCACAAGCAGCTAGGGAAAAGGGTTCATCGATCCTTGTACAGCGCCACATGCAAGGATAAAGCTTCATACTCTGAGAGGTCTCCCGGTAATCCGGAATCACCGTTTGAGACACCTGACCCAAGTTTATTCAGCTTTCGACACTGTTGTTACGCCTTTGCTTCAGGGTTGTTTCTTCGGGAGCATCCGAGGACAATTGTCCGCTACTGCGGACAATCGCAGGATTTCACCGAGAGTAGGAGCTAATCTGAAAAACTGCACCCGATCCCAGTGAAAACGCGGTAAAATTTCAGCCATAACAACGTCTCACGACTTTCAGTTAGGTGGTTACAGTCTGTGGGCGACCGACTTCTGCATTTTCCCCGCAAGTGCTTTAGCATATCGCTGACACGCAAAAATGCTTTTCAGACTATTAAACAATGAAAGCTTGGAACCGTCAAGAGTGCTGATGATAAGGACGATTAGTTTAACACAATATTCTTCTTGGGGTTGTAAATCCATTAGGGAATTCAATTTTTGATGCATTTTTTGAGACTGATATATTTTTTATTAATAGTGGAGAATCGACTCTCTTTCATCGTCCAGAATAGAAAAAATCAGCAATAGGTTTAACGATAGTTTCTAGTGATTTGAAATTAATTGCGTTATGGTCATTTCTTGAAGACAAATAGGGTAGCGATCACTTCCCATTGAAAATAGATTTCGTTATTCTATCCAAATATCATAAATTCTTCTAACACAAATATAATTTTAAAAAAGTTGATTGGAAAAATTTCAAATTTTTTCTGTCGTCAATCCATGAAGATGACAATCTTTCTGAACTAAAATCTCCTTATGATATTGTCAATGGCCACTTCAATTTTGTAAAGAACACAGATAGTGTCTTTCACAAGGCAGACCGCAAAATAGATAGAAAGCCTTCAAGGAAAAACTTCTATCCGAGCTCCCCCTCTTGGTGGAACGATGAATGCAATAAGATCTCTCGTGTAAGAGTGACCAAATATAAGCATTATATGACCTCCTATAATTACGAGAACTTCATTGGTTTCCAAAAATATCAAGCATTAACCACAAAAAGGTTCAAAGTCATTAAATGTACAAGCTTTAGTTCATATTGTGAATCTTTGTCATTTAACTCTCCAATTTCTAATGTTTGAAGTAAAATAAAATGGTTTCGCACAGACAATTGAATCCACCATAGCCTACCTCTAGTTCAATAAATGAAGATATATTAGGTAATATGCATGCCTGTATAAAGAGCTTTTTAGCGCTGTTTAATGATTTTTCTAATGTGGTGATAACTCCTCTCCCATATTTTTTCATAGAAAGCAATTCCTCGATTTAAAGATTTTAATCCTTTACTTTTCAGGAGATCACTTCCGTTCTGAAGTAATATCAAGCCTGTGCTACCTACCCACCGATTCTCTCCTCAGAATTATTTTAATCTTAAGAAAAAAAGCAATATACGATCTGTCTGTATTTGGATGTAAAAGCCTCGTATGACAATATCATTCTAAACATTTTATTAATCACCTGCTGCAGATTGGTGTTCGTATTAAAATTTGCAATTTTATTTTCAATCTAATCCAAAATCGGAGGCTTTTATATATAGTCAATGGCGAAAATAAAGGCTCATTCACTATAAAAAAAGGTCACAGGGCTGTATTCTCAGTCCTGTCTCGTGCACTATTTCCGCACGAAAATTACATTCAGTCCTTTGTCTAGGCTGCAGAATTTTAAAATTTTCCAATGAAATAGCCCTTTATTTCAATTCATATGAACTGGAGGCATGTAAAGCCCAAATTGCTGATAAAAAGAAATTTGGGACTTTCGTTTGTGGAGGTGCTAGCTTGATAGACCTCTGAACCGGCGGTGCTTGGTGGAAGTACACGCGGTGTACTTCCAAACGTTTGGCAACCATCGCTAACGTGATTCACAAACGCCCATAGTTATTACAAGGGACCCAAAAATCCGGGACACTTGTCCAATTATTTTTGACATAAGAGTCGCATAAGAGGCTTTTCCTTTTGAGAATCGTAGTATTGACCCGGGGTCAATAAGTAAGAGCGCCCCGAAACCGCACGTGGCGCGCAGGTGAAAGCTAGCCTGGTGGCTGATTATACCTGCAGTTATAACACAGGGACACACACAGGATATGACAGTTCATTCCGTTTTTGCTTCATTTCGCGACGTATTTCGTAAAATTTAGGGTCACCATCATGAAGTCGTGGTCCTTTGACAACATGATGGTGGTCGAGAATTCTTCTATGATGTCAGAATTGTTAGTGAAAAACTAAATTTCCCAAAAATAAATTTTCAACTTGCTTTATTGTATTGTAATTACATTTTTATTGTATATTTTCACTATTTCGAAATTTATATTTGAAAGCTTACTTCTTGATTTATAAAAATTGACAATCAAAAAAATTGTACAGCAATTCAGACTTCGAATCAGTTTCACTCGGGAAAAGATTAAACTGTAAAAAATAGTAAAAAGATGGTACGTGTCAAATTTGTCAATAAACTTTTTATCTTCAGTTTGTTTATTCTAAAGAAAATAAAATAAATATGAACTTAGTAAGTGACAAATTATCTTTTTGTGCTTTCTTTCTGCATTTTTTTCTTCTGAGAACCCTGATTTTCAGTAGAACGTTCCAGGAATGCCACTGAGCGTGTAAAATGTCCGCCGCTTGGGAACGTTCCAGGAACTTTCCACTGGGATCTGATTGGAACCTTTGATTATTGTTATTTTTAACAACAATTATCTCATAAACCGTAAGAGATAGGTAAAAATAGATGCCATTTTTGAGTCTTGATTACCGCATATACTATATAGTATTATGATATCCATATCATAAACTGTCATCAATTTTGACCTTTTACTGACGGTTTATGGGATATTTATTGATGATAATAATAATGATCATTTATTCTTTAAACGTTCCACTGGAACGTTCCCCTAGTAGCGGACATTTTACACGCTCAGGGAACGTTCCGTGCTATTAGGGAATAGAGAACAACTTCACAGGCTTCATGAAAATATTTAATACCTTTCATTTATTTATATTTATATGTTCCTGAAAGAAACAAGTCGCATTTGGCATAAATTTTTGTGTCCTAATTCCGAATGATTTTTTCAGGTTATGTCGCACTAAAATAACGCAAATAGAAGAAATCGTCCGTCTGACCAGATTAACAGCCTGCAAATATATAAAAAATTGTTCCTCTTTCGTTTTCATGTTACATTATTTCGTAAAAAAAACATTGCAATAACTATTTACAAGATGATTTCCACTTTTTCCAAAATGTCTAGTCAGACAGTCAGATGACGGGAAATCGGTCAGATGACAGAAACGAACGGGTCATTTGACGTCACTCCCCATTTCGACAGACAAATTGACACATGCCTTTCAAATAAAGAAAATGTGCTTCAAATTAAACTTCGACTGAATTAGGCACTGTGGTTTCAGAACCCGGAACGCGAATATCTGTCATACGCAGTAATTATTCCTTTATATCACTACTGCCAATGCCAGAGATATCCGCATTCTGACACCACTGATTCGGCACTCTGACAAAGGTTTTGGACAGAAAGTAATAAAAAAGAAGGTATTTAAAAATACAAAAAGTATCCTCGAAGTAATGTTATTGGTGATGAAGTGACACGTAGCCTGAGAGACCAAGAGAGTTGCTTCCTCGTAGATCGTTGAGTAAGAAGAGAGACCTGTACAAATACCGGGATCAATATATAAGGGTGCATTGGTCCCAAGCCATCCCCACTTATTAGCCGATGGCGCACGCAATCGATCGCATGATCGAATGATTTGGTGGATTTTCCCTTAGCTCTACCTGGCTGTCCACTTTTGAGTCAGAGGTGTATCAATATAAATGCTCGGCCGTAGTTTTATGATTTTATTTTAATTATGAAAATAGGACGGACCGTCTCAAAGTGCTTGAATTAAAGCGAAAACTAAATCTTTTAAAAACTTAGCACGGCCTAATAAAGGATTTTCTGCCTATAGATTGTACAGAACAATCGAATTAATCGATTCTTCGTTCAGCATATTATTGTATTATACATATAATTACGTAAATTATAACGTAATTGTTGTTGTTCGGACATTCTATAATATTAAGGAACCCTTTTCTTTGATTATTTTATGTTTTATACACACAAACATAGTACCTTTAATTTTTACAAAATATGAGAAAATCATGAAGTATTTCATAAGTTTATATTAAAAATAATAACATATATGTTAAAAAATTACATTCAATATAATTCCACTTATTACACTGGTGAAAATAAAAAAACTTTAAATTTCACAGTCGCCGACCTTACACACACCGCTACCACCCTAGTGCAAATTTGCACTCCTTCCAAGTTTCGACCTTAATGCCAGAGCCTGTTGTACTAGCATATTTGGCGTAGTGGAAAGAGACCCTCGGTCTACACCAGTGGTCGGCAAACTTTTTGCTGAGTTTTCAGGTATGGTCAGGCCCGTCCCGACTCAATTTTTTCTACTACTTTTCGGTCTATTCATGGAACTCAGTGTGAGTGAGCTTAATCCAGAAAGGGTCTTGTGACCA
>JAAAKG020107226.1:11582-39001 GCA_010014905.2 Druon quercuslanigerum | reverse complement strand
ACAATATATACCGTATAAAAATATTATATATAATATTTTATATATTAATTCTGAAGATAAGAAATAAAGTTTCATCAATTCTCAAAAACATTTGCCTAGATTTTCTTTTCTGTTATTTAAGATTATAAATACCATGAAGTGCAATAGTTTTTATTAATATTAACTGTTTATTAATATTTCAAAATTGGATAAGAACAAAAAGTCAAAATTATACGCGCAGCACATATTTTTCGTGATTAATGTTCATTTATAAATATTATTAATTTTTTCACAATTTTCAATAGTTATTCTTAAAATTGGAAGAGCATATAAGGGATGTCTTTGCAACAAAAATTTTTATTTTTAATCGCATTTCGTATCTTGCGAAGTCAATGTTTCTCTGGTGAGTCAATGTTATGCTGGGAAATTCTGATTAAAAATAAAACTTTCTTTCGAAAAACCTCGTTTATACTTCTAAATTTTAATATTATTGGTAAGCGATAGAGCAAATTAATTAGCAAAATTTTTTTAAGAATAATGAGGGCAATTAAATTTTTTACCATTTTAATAAATAAAAAAAAAGAATGTTCAGGCGAATATTTCGAAGCTGATTTTCTCGAAAACGTCATAAAATCTTATATAATTACGTTAGAAAATTAATAGACAATTCATCTTTCATTAAAATAATAATCAAACGCCTACCCCGAAAGGGAAACGGCTTAATGGTGTAATAATAAATATAAAAAAACCGAAAATAAAATGTACAATTAGTGGTCTCCCCGTGATAAATGTTGAGCAAAAAAAAACAGGTAAAACTAGGAGTGTTTTTCTTCTAAAGACATAGGATAAGGAGTGAGAGGAGTAAACAGTATGTAAGTTAAACTAGGGTGGAAATGTGTCGCTGTTTCATGAAAACCCCCGAACAATAACGGACTAACAGGTTACACGCCTCAGGAGACCGCGCTCGTTTACAGTTGCCACTGCCTCCCATCACCGATGTAACATGCCTTACGACATCGTTGAACATTGAGGTTAACCCGGATGTTAATTCTGAGTCACGGGGCGTGCGCCTCTCTAGGAAATAACTTTTTTCCTAAAGGAGAAAAGGTCGAAATTGTCAGTCCTACAAAACCAGAAAGTGCTCCTCTAAAGATAGTTGAAAAACTCATTTTCTACCAGATATAAAGAAAAAGCAGGTCTGTGCACTACAATTTTCCTGTTGAATTAAACAATGCTTCTTCCCAAACGACTTTAACGACTTTTAACCGACGACCTTTAATGACTGTTAAACAAAAGAGACGGACTTTCAACCAAACGATAAAATTTTAAAAGAAAAAAGATTAAACTTCAAATAGAAACATTTACATTTTTAATTAAATAATTGAATCTTTAATAAAAAAATATATTTTTTAGAACGTAGTTGAATAATCAGCCTATAAAAGTTTAGTTTTCGACAAAAAAAGTAGAATTTTTCGGGCTCTATTCCCTTCGTTTGGCTTTTACCGAAAAAACGAGAAAAAAAGGAAAAAAGATTCATTCTTTTAAAACGGGAAAAATAGGGAAACAGGTTAAAGAGTGTTGAGTCTGAAAGTGTGAAGTAAAAAGTTAAAGAGAATTTTATATTTCATTTCGGTTTTAAAGTAGTCTATTTTAAAAACATAAAAATTTCTTTCTTTTAATTCTAGTATGAAAGTATTTTCGTATAAATAAAAATGAAAAAAGTGTGAATAGCAATTTAATCGTCTGAAACTCTGGTATCGGTTACAGTCCAACTGCCGCTCTTAGTTTTGTACCATATGGATGAGAACGAATCATTCCTAAGTTAATTTCAATTTTGCCATCTCGGTGTGCACGATTCGAGAAGATTATAATCGCTTGAGATTTAATTTATATTATTGATCCTTATGCTCATGCTTCTCTGCAGCCCGTATCGATAAGTTTATTAAATTTTCACGTACTACGGTTTATATCCACCTGTGTATCTCACAAGAAAGTAGGTCACCAAACAACCTCCAACTAAGCAAAGCACAAAGAAACATTCATGGATATTTACATAATAATTTCAAAATTAAAGGAAATTCACAAACAAAATAACAGGATTCTCATTTTTAAATTCCAGAGGAAATACCTTTCAACAGTTAAAATTCAGAAAATTACTCTCCTTTTCTACATCACTATTTTTTAACATCCATGTTAAAAAAGGTTTGAATCATACATAGGTATTTACATAACAATTTAAAAATTCAAGGAAATTTACAATTAAAAAAAACATTCTCATATTTTAAATTCTAGAACTACCTCCGTCAGTTAAAATTAAAAAAATTCCTTTCCTTTTCTGCGTCACTATTTAGTACACTGCGAGTTTGAAGAAATATAATTCTGCATTGAGAGCGCTTTAAAAAATACACAAGTAAATAAAGAGAATAAGGTATAGATCTTTCCAAATCTTCTAAAATGTTTTGAAACCTTTTAAAATCGTTCCAAATCTTCCAAATGTTTTAAAAACTTTGAATTCTGGTGTACTGTAATTTAAAAAAAAAAAAATTTTAACTTTAAAACCTTTTTAAAATCCCTTTTTGAAAACTTTGAAACCCTTAAAACCATTAAAAGCTTTGTGAAATTGCTATTTCATATTTAAAATCTGGTAGAGACGCCTTTGTAAAATGTTCAAAATCCTTTTAAATATTTTAAAATCTTTGAAACATTTTGAAATCTTTAGTGTGCCTATTTAGTGTATCTTTAGTGTAATCTGGTGCATACTCCAAAATCCGGTAAAACTCTTGAAAAAATCCGTTATATGGCCATAGCTGATTCTAATTCTGAAACTGAGTTAACATCGAAGGTTTGAGCTTATAATTTTTATAACTTTTAAACTAAATTTCACAAAAAATGTATACTTTAACATTCTATATTAGTGGAGACGAAATAAAAAAAAATTATAGAATTATTTACAATATTAAAATCTGTTCCCTGTAATCTATAAAATAATTGACAAAGTCTACAAAAAATGCCTAGATATCTCTGTATTTATTCTGTAACCAATAAAAGATAATTTATATATTAATAGATGAAAAATAATAGTAGCAAAATTTATTTGAAATGAGATGTTTCTTTTATAATAAACTAAAAGATTTAAATTACTTTTTTTATTGCAATAAAATAACTATTTTAAAAGAAAACAAAATAAACTTAAGGTTCTCACAAAAAATTCAAGGAGACTCCAAGGTTAAAAAAGAACTCAAGGAGAATTCCAGGTTTTAAGGTCCCTGGACACCCAGTTCATAGGAATAATTCGTCGCTTCTTAACTCTCATCATTTGATTCGCAGATACATCGTTTTATTTATTATAAACATATGAATTACATTTTTGTTGCGCTTGCTATGTTTAGAAATTTGTGAATCTGTGGAAAAGAAAAAAATTCTAAATAAGAAAATATTAGGAATTGATTTAAACTTATTAACTTAAACTTAATGACTCCAATTTAAAAAAAAAAACACGTAATGTACGTCTAAGCAATATTTGTGAACACTTTTTAATGTTGTGTTATACGTTTTTTTAATTCATATCTAATTATTTATTTGAAAGGCGCCTTGAGCCCTGGGGAACATAACCTTCTTTCATAATTACGTTATACGTCTTTGCGCACGTCTTCTGGGTCTCGAAGCCTTTGACCAATCAGCACAAGATCTCGAGCGCGGAAGATTCGAAAAGCGAATTAAAATTACCTATGCAATACTTTTTTGCTAAATTTATAATCATCATATTCCCTATAACTACAAATTAAATGTCCTTACTGTATGTTTGTATGGGTGTGTGTTTAATGACAATCTTTTGATATAAACCATTGGCAATATTTTGGAAGTTAAAATAATATTTATACTTTTTCGAGGCTTACAACATGAAAATTAAAATTTAATAATAGGTTATTCTTTAAAATACAATTACGTAAACATATAATTGCCAGATTAAAGTTCCTATTCTACTCATTTTTTCGCGCCCTTAGTTCCTATATTATCTTTACAAAAATAGAATGGGATTTATCATTATTTCAGAAATTTCAAAGGATTTTTAACAGACTTGATGGAATTGCAAAAAAACTAAAACTTTGTAAGGAGATTAAAGGCTTCCATAACGATAAAAAGAGTTTAGGGTATCTTTAATGACATCAAGGGGCTTCACAAAATTTCCCCTGTGGGATTAAGGAATTTTGTTGAATTATGGAAGATTTAGAAGAATTTCATAAAGGATTTATACAATTTTAGAATGTAAAAAGGTTTGAAAGGATTTCAGAAAATTTCGAGAATTTGGGAATTTTCAAAAGTATTTTTAAGGAATTTCACGGAACTTCTTAGGATATCCGAGGTTTTTAATAATTTTAAGGATATTTTAAAGGCTTTCAAAAAGACATTATAATGGATTTTCCAGGATCTCAATGATTTCACAGCACTTCAAATATTTTTCTGGCATTTTAAATATTTTAGGGTGTCTTCAAAAATGTCATGGAACTTTTAATAAATTTAAATGAATTGAAAGGATTTCACAGGATTCTATAGTTTGTAGGTTTTCTAAAAAGATTCCAAGGAGTTTTCAATATACTTCAATAAATTTAAGGCATTTCTAATCATTTTATGTATTTTTACAGTTTGCATGGAATTTTCGAGATGTATAAAAAATATCAACATGTTAAAAAAGATTTCGAAGTACTTGAAATAATTTAGGATTTTTTCAAATATTCTGAGAAATATGCAATGGATTTAATTGAATTCCAAGGAATTTTTATAGGCTTTAATAATTTGAAAGGATTCCACAGAAATTGAAATATTTTAGCAATTTTCAACTTAATTGAAAGGATTTCGAATTATTATAAGTTTTTAGGCTATTTTGAATTATTTCAGGGAATATTTAATTAATTACAATATGTTAAAGGGATTTTAAAGGATTTGAAATATTTTAGACTATTTTAAAACATTCCAAAGAATTTTCGATATACTTTAATAAACTGAAAGCATTTCAAAAGATTTGAATTATAATTCTAATTCAAAATAATGATTTAGAGTATATTTAAAGATTACAGGGAAGTTTAAACTCATGAAGTTAAAGGGATTTCATAGGATTTAAAACATTTATAATGTTTCAAAAAGTTTCCAAAGAATTTTCAATGAAGAAATTGAAGGGATTTCAAAGAATTCTAGTTTTTTTTAATTTAATGATTATTAAAAATTAAAAAAACTGATAAAATTCTAAAGAATTTCCTATAATTTTTTAAAATATGAAACGATTCCATAGGACCTATAAGGTTTTAAGATATATTTGTTAATGTACAGTAAACAAAATGGCAATAAAAAATTAATAGTGCTACTGCATTATTATTGCAATTGCATTTAATTTTTTGTTTTGTTTTGTTGTTGTTCTGGAACTTGTAGAAAGAAATGTTGATGTGAAATGCTCGCTCCTTACATTAATGAGCACTCAAAATGAAACATGCAAAATGTATAAGAATATTTATCAGTCCCAGTAGTTTTGAATTTTTTCTCCTAAGGCTAATATTTTGTTAAACTCAGATGCAAAAAACGATCAAAAATTAAAATAAAGAAACAAATTTTTTGTTAAAATTCTTCACATACAATCATAATCATTAGCCGTGTTTGAAACCTTATTTCAAATAGGATAAGTTGCCATTTTTTAACTTTTTAGTGGATATTAGTCCTTTAACGCAGAAATGAACATTTCTAATTTAAACTTAGGACCACAGATATGGGGGATTTATTTATAAATTTCCGGCCCTTTTCTATATTTTTCAAGGTATACAAAATTTCCGGCAACTTCAGTTTTCTCCGGTTTTTCCGTTTTTCTATAAGTCGCAAGACATCCTGCAAACTTTGTAAAATGATCTTATTAGGATTTTTAACAAGGTCCCACTAAAGAATTGAATACAGCACAAATCAAAAATTATGTAACAACTTCTTAATTTTTTGTTCAAGAATCTAAATACGGATAAAGATACTAGAAAAGTTTCTCATATTTTATTGAATATTTACAACGTCTAAAGTTACTGTCTCAGAAAGGTCTAAAATCAACCATAATGTGAAGATATTTTTATTAGAATGAAGGGTTAAAATTTAAGCGAGAAATGCTAAAAAGCGATATATCAAATCAAGTATATAAAACACAAAATAGAAGAAAAAAGCAACATTTTTAGAACTGGTACAACATTTTTTTTAATTCTGATAAAAATATTCCATAGAATTGTTAAGAAAAATTGAATGTTTAGTGTACATCCTTCTTTTAATTTCGATTCTTTGACATTTTAAAATACTTTAGTACATTTAGGTACTATATTTTTATACTAAAAAGTTTCAAAAGCTAATTTTTTTCTCTAAATAGGTTTCTAAAAGCGAGAAATCATGCTATTTGAAGCAAACTCAATTTCCTCAAAAAGTGGACTTAGCACCCTCTAGCTCTCAACAAAAACATTTTATACACACTTCTTGACTCCCTAATATTGACAATTCGCCTATACGCACTTCTCCGCTCACTCATATTGTCACTTCAACTGGAGTCCATTTCATAAATCTGTTCAACACGAGGGAGTAGTAAAAAATTACATTTTCAACACCTGCGTCGGAAAATGTTGTTGGCACAAGTATTGGAAAAATTCCATTCGATTTTTGAACCTTTTCAGAACATGAATCACGTAAGCACTTGCAAAGATATCGATGTAAATAAAAGTGAACTTTTTAAGTAATTGTTAAAAAAAAGAAATTAGTACTTGTGCAAATTTAAAAAGAAAGTTGAAAGTTTTCTAGTACACTGAAATCTGGATTTTTGCATGTGACGCAAGTGACTTCCGTTCGAGTGAGCACGTCCTCGATTGCGGCTCTGCGGCACCTCTCATCACAAAGCGACGGAGGCCATCAATTCTAGGAATACACAAGAACGCACACATCTAGTTTACTGAGATCCAGGTTCCAGTGCACTTATATTAAAGGTGTGCAATTTTTTTACCAAATTTTCAATACAAATGCAATAATCTAAAAAGGTGTCCAAATTTCCCTTAGAAATTCGAATAAATGATTGCAAATCTCTAACGTTTATTCTGAGAAATTGTATACTTTTTTGGTACCTCATTAATCTTTTGGCAGTGCTTGTTAGGGACATAAATCCTATAAGCACATGTAAGCATTTTAAAGAAAAAAAATAAAATGGAAGTTTCTTATACTTCTATACTTAATTAAACATTAAAAAAGTTATACGAAAAGTTGCAAGTTAAATACCAATTTTTCTTATACCGGTTACGGATTCGTCTTGCCTCTTTTACTGTTCGGTAGCTCGGTAGTGATGGGGCAGGAAGTGAGGAGCGGAAAAGTAGGAGGCTAAATGGAAATACGGAAAGTAAGTGGAAAAGATGATAGATGGTCGGGTTTTAGAAGATGGGATGGAAGTAAGGGTGAGGGGAAAGCGAGGAGAAGTGAAGAGAGGGGAAGTAGGGAAATTCAACGACAGGAGAAGTAGCGGGAGTGATAGTAGAAGACGAAAAGTAAGGGAAGCGGGAGGAAGGAATAGAATAGAGGAGAGAAAAGAGAGAATAAATTTGACTTATTCGAATATTAAAATAATACGAATTTCGAAGATTCAACTTGACCGGGCAGAAGCTCCTAAGTTTTGTCGTGTGTCCGTGCCACCGACCGTCGTACCTTCTTTTCAGGAGGGTTATTGAGGGGAGAGGAAGTAGAATAAGTTAGGGGAACTTAGGGCTGTCTGGCGAGGGAAGTAAAGGAAAAGAAGAAGCAAAAGTAGTGGTGAAGGGGAAGGACATTTAATGGGCTTAAATACGGGAAGTTGTTGGTGAGAGGGTAAGTGATAAGAAGAGAAGGAAAGACAATAATAGAGGGGAAGTAATGGGAAATGAGGGAAGCAAAGGAGAGGGATAAATTCGGAAAGGCGAGTAGAAGTATTGGAAGTGACAGTAGAAGAGAAAAGTAAGGGAAGCGAGGGGAAGGGATATAAGAAAAAAGAAAGAGAGGGAGTGACAGGGAAAGAGGTAAAATATGAACGACTTAATCACCGTCTTAATAGGCTACAAAATCCTTTTTTATTAAAGGATGGCGCCTTCTTTGACTAATTTTTTTTTGTAGTGAAAAAGCGATACGAAAATGAATAATTCTGATTTTACAAAAGATCGCAACAAAAAATGAATTCGTGTATGTCTTGATTCTCTGTCTCTAACAATACAAATCACAGAGCAGGCCGCTTGGATAGAATCCAAAAAGACGTGACATGAGTTGGACGTTGAATCTGGTGAAAGTAGGGATTTTTCGCAAAGCCGTTTATATTCTCCCCAGAGAACGTATGATTATCGCACCGAAGTTCCCAAGGGATGTATAGTGGGTGTTAATACAGAAACATAACGCGAGCAGCCGTTGCTTTTTTCCTTCATCCGAGCCACAAAGCGTTTGGAGCATATGGTGCACGTATCATAACTGGGATTCCCGGGATTTTCTGTGCTTAGTCGGTGCCCTTCGTAAAAATTTCACGTGATATCAAAAGCAGCAAGAGGTCACAAATATTCGGGACAGTTTCCGCGCCCATCAACGACGATGGGTGTATTTCATGCCTCGTAAACTATTTACGATTTATGCTCCCAGAATTGCCGAGACAGATCGTAGCAACGGAACTTCTTTCATGACCTGACACAAATTTCAACGTCTAAAGTGAATCACAAAATCTTCTTTCCAGTGAAAGGTGGTAAATAACACGCGGGTAAAAGACAAAATTTAAATTTTACAGGAAAGCATGTAAATGTTTTTGAAAATCTCATTAGCAATTTTAAAAAAGAACAAAAGAGGCAAAGAAAGTATGATTAGAAAAAGTTATCCAATTTGGAGGAAATATATGTGGAAGTTGGTCATCTAAACATGACACTATCCTAAAATTGGAGAAGGCTCGACGGCGAATTGCAATGAAACATACAATTTACAGTTTAAATAAAAACAAAAACCCACTTTTAAAAAATTAAGTCCATGAATGCGGTTAAAAAGGTTTAATTTGCTAAATTTAGCTAATTCCGAAAAAGTGGTCGAAAAAATTTCAGGTTAGAATTTCAAATCTTTTCAAAATCGACTTTCGGTAGCGGTCTGAAATCGGATTTTTTCCTCCTGAGATATAAGCGTGCTCATATATACGTGCTCATATCTACTCTTATTAGAAATTGTAGGTAATCATTTCAAATGTTTAGAAATCTTTCTCAATTTTATCGTAGAATTAATTTTGTTAACTGAAACCTTTCAATTAAAAATCTTTCACACTTTTTTTTAAGATTGTATAAATTTATTACAAATCTTTCGAAATATTTTTCAATTTTTTCTTTTAATGCATTCTTGAAAATCCAAATAACTTAAAATTTTGCGAGGAACCGTACGATTCTTTGTCTCTTGAAACATTTCAAAATTCTTAAAAGCTTCTTTTCTTCAAAATCTGTAAATCATTATTTCTGAATATTAAGAAATAATTTACAATTGAAATGTTCTCTTTTATGAATAAGGTTTAGAAATATTTAGAAACAAATATTATCACGAAATAAAATTGCCCATCTTGAAATTTCTATTTACAAAATTGATAGTGCAGGACGTTCGCAATGTTTATTATCAGATAAATGAACTGAAAACAGCAAAGGAAATTCTTAAACATACAACTTAAAATGTCTGGAAAATCTCAAACTTAAAATGGTCACAAAGAGTGTAGCGTGGACTCGTAATATGCAAAATGGGTCTCGTAAAGATTGGATGACATCTAACAAAGTGAGAATATTTTAAAATTCATGGGACATGCGCGTACGTGAAGAGGAAATATTAGAGCAACAGAGTAAGTCACTGATATTACAATTTTCACTCGCTGAAATTTAGAAAAATTTTAAGACTCGGAGAAAAGATAAAGAAAGTTGATTAAAAGTCCTAGGCGCTTTCAGGAAACTGCGTGCTTGAGAGACATGTACGAGGTATCGATTTGCAATTAAGTACAGCTGCTGCTTACGGATGAAGCAATTTCGCGAAACCCGACAATCGACAACCAGTCTTGTTATGCAAATCCTCTACAAGTAGGCTCTCCGTTATTCTACCAGTAAATATAAGCAATTAATTGCTCTTCACTCTTGAATGGTCAAATCTTTAGACAGAAAAGTAAATATTTGATGATCAGAGATTTCTAAGTTTATTGATCAGGTAAATATTAACACTCCAGTTTGGATAAATCTTCAGCTCCGTTCAGCTGGCACGTCCACAACGGAAAATGAATATTTTTTTATATGGCATAATTTCGGGCTAATTATGGGCTAATTTTGGGCGGTAATGCCGATTTTTGGACTCTTTTATTTTTTTCAAAAATTAAACCTTTGGGGGAAGGTGCTGAGTGTTCGAGCAGCTAGCACCTCCAGTATATAAAAACATTGAAATTTAAAATTCCAATCCTACATGATTTTCGGGCTATTTTCGGGCTCTTTAAATATCAAAAAATCAAATTCGAAAAAACAACCCTCATCATTAATAACCAACCCTCAAATTTTAAAATTAATTTTTTTACAAAACAAGCTATACCAGAATTTCGGGCTATTTGCGGGCTCTTGAAATACACAAAGATTAATTTCCTAAAATCAACCCCTAACGCTGACAACAACCCCTTGATTTTGAAAAATAACTTTTTGACAAAACAAACCATACCAGAATTTGGGACTATTTTCGGGCTCTTCAAATACACAAAAATTAATTTCCCAAAATTAACCCCTATCACAGACAACCACCCCTGAATTTAAAAAATAATTTTTTTAAGAAAACATGATACACCAGAATTTAGGGCTATTTTTGGGCCCTTCAAATCTGCAAAAATTAAATACCCAAAATTAATCCCTAACGGTGGCAATCAGACCTCAACTTAAAAGAATAATTTTTGGACAAAACAGACTACACCAAAATCTAGTGCTATTTTTGGGCTCTCGAAATACGCAAAAATCAATTCCCCAAAATAAACCCATAAAATTTGTACAAAATCCTTGTGAAGTGCAGAGTTAATGTCTTAGACATTGGTATGTATCCCATTTTTTGAAAAATTATAGAATTAATTTCAATGCATCGAAACGTTTTAAGGTAAGTATTATTACAATTTTTAATTGTTAAAATTACTTATAATTAACATTTATAAATTTTAATGCACTGTTTGTCAATCATTCACAATAAAAATCAGACATTTTTTTCAATTTGGTGTCGGTTGGTTATTAATGATAGGGGTTGTTTTCTAGAATTTGTTTTTTTGATATTTTAAGAGCCTGAAAATAGCTTAAAAATCAGGCAGGATTTTATTGGACCTCCACCCAAAATTTTGATTTTTGAGAAAAATAAAAGAGCCCAAAAATCGGCAATACGGTCCAAAATCAGCCCATAATTAGCCTGTAATTGTGGTGTAATTTGTTTTATCCTAATACTGTTTTTCAAAATTGAGAGGTGGTTGTCAGTGTTAAGGGTTGATTGTGGAACATTGATTTTCATGTATTTCAAGAACCCAAACATAGCCCTAAATGCTGGTGTATTTTGTTGTTTCAAAAAATTATTTTTAAAATTTGAGGGGTGGTTTTCTGTGAAAGGGGTTGATTTAAATGATCCCAAAACTGGATCAAAATGATATTCAGAGTTTTTATACAGATTTCTAATTTTTTATTAAATTTTTTCATGAGTGTCAACTCTCGAGTCAACTCTCTCTTATGGTCAACATCCAAGTCGAAAATCTTTTAATGTTCCTTGGAATTTTTCAAAAGCATTAAAATACCATAAAAAATTCTAATCTTCTAAAATCCCTTCAAATAACTAAAAAACCAATTTAAAATTCCTTGCAATCTTCTAAAATTTTCTAAAATATTTAGCATCCTTTGAAATCCCATTAAATTACTAGACACGATTGAAATTCCTTTGAAATCTTTTTTAAAAACTTAAAAATATTTGAAAGCCTTTAAAACCTTTTGAAATCCCTTAAAATTTGTTGACGCTAGAATTTTTAAAAATACCTTTGAGTATTTTAAAGTCTTAAAATCCCTTTAAAAATAAATTAAGTCTTTTAAAAATTCCATGGTCCTCTTAAAACACTCTAAAATCTTTCAAATCCTACGAAATGTCATGAAACTACATGAAAACTAATAACCCCTAAAATCCTAGATAATTTATTCAAATACACTGAGAGATATTAAAATCATTAAAATCCTGGGAAATCCTATAAAATTCGTTGGAATCTTTTAAAATATCCTTAAACCATGCCAATCCTATGAAAATCGTTCAATATCTTCCAAAATTCTAAGAAATTATTTACAACTGTATGAAAATTTGTGCAAATCCTTGTCAGTTTCTTGAAAATGTTTTAATCTCTTGAGCCTTATTATCCTTCGAATCTTTTAAAATTCCCTAAAATATTTTAAATCTTCTGAAATATTTTCAAAATTCGTGAAACTTTTTAGATCTCTTTAAAATTCCTTGGAATCCTTAAAAATATCTAAAAAAACGTTCAAATCTTTTGAAATCTTATTGAAACCTATTAAATATTTCTTGGAATCATTTAAAATGACCCTAAATACTTCTAAAGATTTTAATAAAAATCATAAATAGGTATTGACCTGAATTCAATAGTGACTATAGTGACTATAGTTACTTCAAATCACAAAAGTGACAAAAAAGTGATTTGAAAAAAAAGTAACTAAAAGTCACTATGGGTTAGCACCGATTATTCCTGTAAAGTTACTCAGAGTACTTTTTACAGAAATTTTCTGAGTTTTGCCATTTTTTTATATCCTGACTTTTCTCTGTTTTCTTGTTTTCCCCGATCTGCGGCCACCCTGTTGTATCCGGGTAAAAGAATTTTTTTCGATGTAGTCAGACGACGAGACCTTTGACCAATAGGAACACAAAATTTGACATCTCAATAAATCTTTAATTTAACAAGAGAATTCGAAATATGAATTGTAGCAACATATCCTCAGAATGAAGTTTTTCTAAGCCAAGAAGGTGACAAAGTGAGGAGTACCTTAGCGAAGACAAAGTTCAGAAAAGGGGTTTGCTGAAAAATGATTCCTCCTGCTCTGGGGAATTCGTGGTATGCTCCTTATACTGCTGGTCTAAAGTCCTGGAAGAAACGTTGACGTCGTAATATACCGAAAGTGTATAGTCAGCGCAGATTAATGGGCATTCTCGGGAATCGGGGTTTAACTGAATGAGGGTCGAACGAAATGTGAAAAGGGCTTTAATAGAAGAAGAAGAAGAAGAAGAAGAAGAAGTGAGACGAAAGACAGAAATGTTATGAATATCTTCCTCTTTCGAAGAGAGAAGTGCAGAGATGCTGGCTAATCTTTCCGCACCAGATACACCAGGATGGCTGGAACGCTGGAACCGATTGAACGCAGTCATGCGTACGAGTTTACGAACTCGGGGTCGAGGACGAAGCTAAATCTTGTCTATTTATTGGTCGCTCCCTGCAATCTGGATGATTATTGGAAGAGACATCGCCTGGAAAGTCCAACGTCCTGACTCTACGTCTGATTGGATTGGAGAGACAGATATTTTTCAGAGACTCTAGCTCTCAGAACATGCACTTTTCCGAACTCAAAATCCTGGGGCTACCTGGGGCCGATCTTCTCCTTATACTGTAATTTATGGTCGTGATGGCACTTGATCTTCCTTACTCTTGACTTATTTCTAATGTGAGAGAAAACCTCAGGCTAACTCCATTTCTTTCAATCTGCAGATGCGTTCTGATATCTTCATCTCTTTTACTGGAACCGTATATTAAAGCAGTGTTTGGAACAAATTTTATACTATGAGAGTTTTCATCTTCCAAGGGAGGTGATATATAAAAGAACTTATTCAAATTGCGAAGAAACTTTTTCAAAAATCAACCCAACGGAACGAAATTCCTCCCTATAAAGGAATTTATTTTTCAAGAAGGAAAAAGGAAATGGAAAAGTCAGATATATTGAGGAAAAAAATCTAAAAGTTTTTAAACTATGTAAAACAGTTATTTATATTTAATTCGACCTGTACCAAATTTTCCTGTGGAAAAGATAAAAAATTTGATCCAAAACTCACTTTGAGCGAGACAATTTATTACCGACTGATTCCTAAAAGCGAATCAGCAATTAGTATCATTTTATGGATATTTCATTCACAGTCAGAGTTTGTTTTCTGTTTTAGAAGTATATTGATTTAAATTCATGATTGGGTGAATTTGTTAATTATGAAAAGATCATGAATTAGGGACTATTCTATTTAAAGAAAATTTTTAATCTACTTAATATTAAAATTTAGACACACTGCAAATTAAACCTGCGATATTTTTACTTATTTACAGGTAACATCATTTAAATTAACAGTCTTAAAATATTATTATTATTGTTAAAATAAAAATATATAAAAATCGGGTACTTTAAAAATACAAATTTTCTAATGTGTTCGGTTTAAAGAACATTAATTTCAAATATTTTAAGGGTCGCTCAAAAAATAAGTAACGTTTCATCTCGAATTTCCGTAAGGTCTGAAGACAATTTCATTAATTTTTCCCTCATATACAGCCCAAGTCTAAGATTCAAATCAAAACTTCACTTCAAGTGAATCTAGCTTCGAAATGAGCCTTAGAAAATGTAAAACTTCTTATAATTTCGGGAGCGATTCACCATTTAAAAAAGCTAAAAAGTTTTCATGTTTTCAGATATCATTCATAGTTTTACAAAACTTCAAGTTTTTTACTTTTTGTGTAATAACTTTTAAAAGAATTGTCACAAACGCTTTATTTTTGAGTCTCTAGAGGCAAAGCTAAACAATGAATACAAGTATCCAAATTATAAAAATAAAGGAATCATTATACTGTAACCAGAATTTTCTGTTATTCAATTAACTAACTGCCTAATAAAAAGTGATGTAACACCTATGGGGGCGGGGGCAACGAAAAAATACGGAGCGTTACATTGAGGGGAGGTTACAAATTTCAAAACAATATTATTTATTTTAAACGTTCTCTTAAATTAAATGAAAAAAAGGAAAACCAAAATTTCAATTTATAATAAATAAATTTGTAAGCTTTATAATAATTTTATCGTTGAGCTTACAAGGTTTAAAAGATGAGCTTATTTAATTTCGACCGCCTTCTAATTCAAGTTGCTTAATTTTGAACATTTAATATTCAAACTCTGAAAACCAGCGTTCTGCTTTAAATTTGTTAAGAAAATTTAATTTTGAAAAATAACTCGATTTCAAATGCATCAACAACTAAATGCGCAATTCTAAAATGCGCAATTATTCCACAGAGGAGCCATATTAAATTAATACAGGAGCCTTCATTACGAAAGTTTAATTTTCAGTTCTTAAAATTTGAAATGGTTGAATTTGGGCTTTTTCCTATTCTTTTAGCTAAATTTTAAACACATAATTTCGAAATTTTATTATATTTCTAAATGTTTGAAGAAAAAACACCGATACCAACGAGCATTAATTTAATTAATTATTTTAAGGGAATTGGAAATTTTGCCAGAAAACTAAAATTCGTGATTGTGATACTTGTTCTATAAAATAGAATTTTTCCTACATGGAAGCTTCTTTGTTTTCATTTTCTAGCGAATGAAAAAAGATTATATGTTTTCCTCTAATGCTGATTTTTTAGTTTTAAAAATTATATTTTTATTACTCTTAATTGTAACTGATTACAGAATAATTGAATATCAGACTTGGGATTGGCGCTATACTTGTTTAATTTTTTTCCACTGTAAAATACGAAAATCTATCAACGTTCAAAGTTAGTTGGAGAAGTTTAAAAATCACCAGGCTGTGATAAAATTAAAAGTAAATAATAATAATTCTTAATTCACATTTTTACAACAAAATATATAGTATAAAGTTTCAAATATTCAATTTGTTGAATATCCCTTGAACATTCTTAATAGATTCGATTTTTTTGCATTAATATTGTTGTTAATGCTGAAAAAATTGAAAGAAAAAATATTTTAAGAATCAGTTAATGTTGCATCAACATTTACGCATGTGGAAATTCATAAAGTTTGTAGATTATATTTTATCTTTTGTAAAAGGTCACAAATATTGAAAATATCGCTAATTCAAGTCTAACCTTTGAACTCCCTATCACACTTACTCGTATTGATTCTATAATTTAATTGGCTTTATGATTGTTAGAGTAGGGACTTAATCTACTTTCATGATATTAAACCTTACTTACGTTCTATTAAAAAAGTAATCTATTTACCAACAATATTTTCGATTCCAGTGTCCTATTTTTATATTTAACTATAAAATTCGAAATTAGGATTAATTAAACTCGTTGACGACTCGATAATTGTTTCAAGTAGCGTGGAGTACTTTAACTGAGCTACCTTAGTTGCTTCTCCCCTAAACCTCCTCAAGTCTTGTCATAGTTGCACCCTCGCCCACAAGCTAACGAGGTACCTCATGAGAACCCAACGAGTGCGAAACGGAATTACTTATCTTGCGAGCCTCTTAATGTGCACTTTGATGCACTTCTGTACGTGCCTCTTATAGTTCTAAACTCTAAAGTCTAAATACTAAAGACTGAAGCCCCCGAAAATTGCTAATATAAATTAAACAGGGAAAGACTAAATTCTGGATAACTACTTGTTGCGTCTCTTTTTAAAAAGAACACTTACTCATAGTAAACGATGGTTCAAAATCCGAAAAGGTCATTTTTTATAAGTCTGTCAAATACGAGGGGTTAATTGCTCCGGCAATTTGGTGTTCATTCTATCTCTTTGCCTCTCTAAAATCCTATGCAATTTCGTGAAATGCCATTCAATCCCTTGCAAGCCTTTAGAGGAATTTCAGTACTGGTCTATAATGACTTTCCTATAATGAATTTCTGATAATTTTTTTACGATTCTAGAAATTTCATTATAGAAAAGCAATATAAAAATAAATAATGTTAAAAAGTTGAAAAAATGGATGCGAAATATAGTGAAACTACAAATAAATGATATATTTATTAAATAAATAAATTATTTAAATAATTTCAATAAATTTCACTGGATCTTCCAGATTTTTATAAATTTAACAGAATTCAAAAAAAATTTCAATGTTTAAATAGATCAGTAGATTTGAATTATTTAAATAGATTTCGAATAGGTACTTAATATTTCTACGGATGAAATACCGAAACCATTTTTGTTTTTGAGAAAAAATTTTCAAATCAAAGAAAAATGTTACAAGATTATTAACTTTTTTCAAAATTTAAAATAGCAGAGCTGTAGAGAATATTTTCCTTTAAAGAATAAACCATGCTTTATTAATATTCACTCACTTTTTTAATTCGCCATAAGCGACAGAAAGAAAAAACTAAATGAAAAATACTATTTGTGAAATAATTATTATTTATAAATTTTTTTTCCGTGAAAAATGGTGTTTTTTCTTTCATAAAACATGGCTGATAAAATAATTAAAATTTCCAACGAAACAGAAAACTTTTTTCTTCAAAGACCTGATTGTTGGTACGATAAGTACCTTAAAAGGATTTTATGGTGTTTCCCAACATTTCGAGCAATTTTAAATAATTTCATCATTTTTTGTGAGATTTCAAAATATTTCCACGAGTTTTAAGACTTTTGTTGGCTTTCTAATCATTTTATAAGACTTCTAGAGAATTTTGAAAAATACATGAATTGAAATGACATTCCTAGAGATTTTTAAAGATTTCGAACAGTTCAAGAAAGTTTTAAGGAGTTTTACAGAATTTATTATGATTTCTAGAGATTTCAAGGAAGGAATTTCAAAAATTTTACGAGTTTTAATGGATTTAAAAATATTTCCAAAGGTATCAAGGGATTTCAAGAGATTCTTAAGAATTTTCATCAGTTTCAATGGAATTTCAAGTGATTTTTATTGTATCAAGGAAATGCTTTACTTTTTATATTTTGTCTTCCTAATAAATACTATCATAATCAATTCAAACTAAAGAAAAAAAAACAAATACAATGATTCTCTTTTGTCACAAATTTAAAAAAATAAGATATCTAACCATGTTTTTCTATCAAAATTTGTACGAGCATTATCGCGGATAGCAAGAGCGCAACAGGTAAGGCTAGAGGCAAAAAATTAAGCAGTCAGGATAAATACGGAAAAATATTTTCGATGTGATAAATAGATAAGTTGTTAGATTGATTAAAATATTTTCTAAAATTAAGTAATAATTTGTTATTTAGTGACTTAAAGCATTATGTAATATTCAAAATATTAAAAAAACAGTTTGAAATATTGAACAGTCATTTCTTTAAATATTCAGCTTTTTTTAATTTCTTACGGTATTTTTAAAATCTACGGAAGACCCAAAATAATAAAAATAACAAATTAAATCATTTCCCTTATTTAAAAGAAATAATGAGTAAAAAATGCCTGCTTTAATTTGGGTTGCCCCGGATAATAAAACAAAAGGCAGGAACGTAAAATTGGAAGAGTATAGGCTGCGGATTGCGATAAAAATACCAGTTTCAGTTTAAACCATGAAAAAAAACTTACTTCCGAGACACCGAATTGTTCAATTCGTAGAAAATCAGAACAAATAGCAATTAAAATTATAATTTTAAAAAAATTTAAAAATGGCTTACGAGATATAGGGAAGCTTTATAATAATTCAAATATTTTCATCCGAAAAACTTACGCTAAAAAATCTATTAAAAAAAGATAAGTACATGTTTCTTTTATAGATAAACGATATAAATTTCGCGAAATATCAGTCTTTACGACAAGGCACGAACTTGAGTGGAAAAAATTGTTTGTTTGTGATTTAAGTCTTTAGGTTGAAATTTCATTGGTGCTTTGGTATTAAAAAATGGCAAATAGTTTTATTTTGAGTCTTTTTATTTAAAAAGGTGTATTTCATTAATTTACAGTATTTAAGCACTTGTAATAAAACGTAATCTTTTATTAAAAATCGTATTTAAAATAATGCGTAGTACGGATTTTGATTGACTTATATGGTCAAAGAGAACGTGATTTTTTTTACGCTTTATATTTAGGACAATCAATTCCACATATGCATGTCACATAAACAAATAAAAAAACTAAATTAATTAATAGCTCTTTTTTATTCATTGCGACAGTTAAATTAAATAAATAGCCTGAATCCTGTATTATAATATTGTTATTATAGTGTCAGAAAACAACAAGAATAATGACGAGTATAGAGACAGTTATCTAGTTTTGAATTCCAACCCTTAATTTTAGTTTAGTTTTTAGAAATTTATCACAAAGTGGGCAACTGCAGTGCACAGATCTTCAGACAAGTTAACTATGTTGTAACAAGAGAGACCCTAACTTAGGTAATTATGTTAGTGCACATTGCACAATCATAACGCCCCTTGATTGCAACTTGTGTAGGCGCTTGAAGGGAACTTGACAAGGAGTTCCAATTCTGATATGAATTTTCGCCAATAACGAGAAACATCTCCAGTATTCTCGATTACTCTCCAGTATACTCCATTCCAATTCGAAATGGAAATTCACCATTTTTTGCCTAATATTATAGTACTATGATATTCCGCGTTTTGAAACACTATTAGATTATTCAAATTTCCGTTATACTGTCTCATAACTTCATACGTCATCAGCTTAGACTGATTCATTCTGCAAATACGCCAGGCACTTCATGGTGAACTGACATGTGAGATAGCTTGATATCCTCCGAGACAGCTTTGAATTTTTCAAGGCTAGTAAGAAAGAACGGGAAATTCTTTTAAAATGCAAATCCGCTCTGGAAAAGGCATACGTAAAAGTTGTTTCTTTATAGAACAAAAATGCACAGATTTTTAACGGAAAAGTGGAATTTGAGTGAGCTGCAGAATTAGATATTACTTAAGAGAAATCTCGTATTTTCAGCATTGAAAAAGGGAATGTGGATTTTAAAAATCCGCAAGAACTGTGCATGATATACTAACCTGATTTATACCGAATATAAATAATAAATTCAGGATTTGAGTTCTGTTTCCGTATGTACCTCAAGTTAGTTAAGGAGATCTTGAGCTAATATGCTGTTAGTGAATCCGCGTGTTGGGACTATTGGGAATTGCATATATGATCATTTGTGGATTGGGAGAGATTGACGAGCGTCTACAGCTAGGCAGATGGAGTGTCAGATGTGCAGATAAATCGATGGACTAATGAACAAACGGTGTTTGGCTTTTTTGAAAGCGTGTTGAAAATCTCTCGATTTCGCCGGCTCTCTAACAGGAGAAATAGGTTTAATTAAAATTGATGATAGCTAGATTTTTGTAGTGCACTCTAGTACAAAAAGAAAGGAATAAAGCCTTAACGAGTTTCGCCCAATTTTAGGTCCTGCAACATTGTTTTAACTCGACAATTGACAACTTGTCACTTACGTGAAACTGGGTTACTGGAATCTCTTAGGGTTGATAAAACCGATTATTTGTCTGTTTTTAGGAAACCTTTTCAAAGTATGAAAAAAACTGATTAAAACGATATGCATTGACAGTTTCGACTCTCGAGGAAGAAAAGTGATAGTTTTTCAAAAATATGCCTCTGTTATTTGAATTTGTCTTTGGGTTCATTCAGTGATATCAATCAAAATAAGCAATTTTCAACGTGACCTTTTCTTTCTGACCTACTCATCAGAAATGCACCCAGAAAACTCGGCCGTTTAGGTGTACACCTAATTATGACTACAAGATACATCAGGATATTTCAATAACTTTAGAAGATTTCACTGACTTCAGAAGTTTTCAAGTGATTTTTGGAGAGATCAAGTGACTCCAAGTGATTATGTGTGATTTCGTGTGAATTCAAATGACTTTAAACTTTTTAGGATACTTCAAATGACTAAGAGAGATTTCAAGTGTCTTCAAATGAATTCAGGAGATTTTAAGTGACTTGAGGAGAATTTAAGTTACTTCGACTTAATGTGAATTCAAATTACATGAAATACTTCAGGAGAATTAAAGTGACTTCAGAAGATTTCAAGTGACTTCAGGATAATTCAAGTGACTTCAAGTGACTGCATATGAATTAACGTGATTTAATGTGAATTTAAATGACTTAAAATATTTCAGCAGATTTCAATTGATTTCAGACGAATTCAAGGACCTCAAATGAATTCAGGTTATTTCAAGTGAGTTCACGTGACTTTATTTGACTTCACATATTTCAGGAGATGGCAGATATTCTTCAAAATATATGGGAAAAACTTTTACTAATTTTGCTAAATTCTGTGCCGAATATTGTAATCAAAAACTTCAAGACAACTATCTGCACATATTCTAAATAGTACATTCAAATAGCCTACACTTAAAATAACATGACTGATTTCAAAACCAGAAAGTAACTAGTGCGCATTAATAATTTGACCAATAGTCTTTTGAGTTTGAAGGATTAAAAAAATTCGATTAATAAGTTTTCCAAACAATTAAAGTTAAATTTAAAAGAATTAAAATGAATAGAAAACAATGTTTAACCCTCGAAGAACACACTGGGTCAAATTGACCCACACAAAATTTTGTATGGAGAAATTTTCAAAGAAATTTGAAAATTGGTGATTTCTTAGGGTCTGGTGATATAGTTCGAGGTCTTAAACATACTTTCACACGATGGCAATAGTCTGCAAAGCGGTCGATCGTGAAAGAAACACTTTTTGATCGTTTTATATAAAAAATGCACGATCTAAAAATTTTAAGAAATGTATCTTTTTGAACGGTAAATCAAAAAATGTATTTCGTCAGATTGACCCAGGAGTCTTCTCCCTAATCGAAAAATCAGGTTTGTTCCCCGAGGGTTAAAATGTGAAAAATTCCACTGATTTCAAGAGAATTTGAGTAAATAAGAGGAATTTAAGAGAAATAAAAATAATTCGACAAAATTGATAAAACTTAAGAAGAATAGAAAAAATTTTAATTAAATTAAAGACAATTTAAAACTATGAAAAAATTATTTTAATTTTAGTTAGATACATAAGAATTCAAGGCGGCTTTTAAAGGCTTCAGTATGATTTACAGAAAAACTAAAAAGAAAACTCTAATCCACTAGATTGAGTAGAATTGAGTAAATTATCAGGATCTAAGTGAATATGAAAAAAATGAAGGGAATTCCAAAAAATTCAAAAAATTTGAATAGAAATCAAGATGAATTATTAATAATGCAGGGTACCATTCGATATTATTTATTCAAATATTTGAAAATTCCTTCAAATCTTTGCAATAATTCTCATAAAGTCGTTCCATGTCTTTCGAAATTCTAGGAAATTATTTAAATCTACAAGAAAATTTTCAAATCCCGTAAAATCATTTAAATCTTGGGAAATTCCTTTAAATTCGTTAAATGTCTTCAAAATACTCTGAAATATATTAAAATTTCTTTAAGTATTTTAAATCGTTTGAAATTCCTTAAATTATAAAATTAATTAAAAATTTCTTGGAAATCTGTTGAACCCCATTTAAAATTTTTAAAGCTTTCCAAAATGCCTTGAAATATTTTTAAGTAGCAAGTGTCTATATGTGACGAAATCCAGCTAATCGTACCAAAATTTCAGCACAAATAACCCCTTTTCCAGCTCCCCCTATTCGCACCGATAAAATACGACACAATACAAATTTCAGTACATGTAGCCACGGCCTTTAAAATACCCTAAAAAATTTCGAATACTTTGAAATTCCATTAAATTACTAAAATCAATTGAAAATTCTTGGAAATTTTCAAAAAATACCCTAACATTGTTATAATTACTTCAAATTATTGATAGATATATCTATAAAATTCTCATAAATCTTTTGAAATCGCTTTGCATTTTTTTAAGTGCTTGAGAATTCCTCAAAACTTTTTTAAAATAACCTAAAATCTTTCAAATTCTTTGAAATAATTTTGAAATGTTCTTAAACCAAATGAAAATTTCTTGGGATATTTACAATAACCTAAAATCTTTAAAAAGTACTAATCATCTTTGGTGATACTTTGAAATATTTGAAATCCTACGAAATCACTGAAATATTGCGAATAAGTTCTTTCAAAAATAAATATATTTTCTAAAGTCCTGGAAAATTTATTATATATTATATTATTATTATATTAATATTTATTAATATACCTTAAAAATAATTAAAACCCCCTAAAAATATTGAAAGCCTCAAAGATTTAATAAATTGCCTTGGAATCATTCAAAATATCTTAAAACCTTATAGATCCTATGAAATCGTTCAATATCTTTTGATATTCTAGTAATTTGTTTAAACTTCCACGAAAATTTGACTAAATCCAATAGATCATTCAAACCCTTAGGAATTCCTATAAAATTTTTAAATCGCCTAAAAATGCCTTAGAATTTCTTTAAATACACTAAAATATTTGGTATCTTTTGAAATCTTCTTAAGTCAGTTGGAATCCTTCATAAACCCACAAAAATTTTCAATGCCCTTTAAAATTCCTTGGAGGTTTTAAAAATACCCTAAAATCTTTCAAATCCTTTCGAATACTCTTAAGTATTAGATCTTATTAAAAGTTCCTTGGAATATTTCAAGATACTGTAAAATCTCATAAATCCATTGAAATTTTTCGAAATCCCTTGAAAATTTGTATATCTATTAAAAATTCCATAGAATTCTTTTGAAGACACAAGAATCATGTAAATTCTCTGAAATTACTACAAATTATTTAAATCATTTATATATAAATTTTAGTCATTTTTATTTAATCTCTCATTCCTTCTTATTTTTCCTACATTCCCACCTCTCCTTTTACTTCATTTCCCACACTTCTTTTTATTTCCCCTCACGCCCATTGTTATCCCTCCCATAATTTCTAAACTTCACTATTGTGTGACAGCCGAAATAATTATTGAGAGTTACTTAAAGTGCTTCTTAAGACATACCCTGATTTCCGCATTTTTTTATAACCCCTGACTTTTTCCTTCTCTCCCTGAATAACAAAGTTCACTTACTTTTCTCTGATTTCCAGATATTCTCTGACCTGGGCCCACCCTGTGACTAGTTTCGCCCAATTCCACATGCAACATTGATCAGAGTCGACAATTGACAATTTGTCATTCACGCGAAGAGAAAAAGAAAAAAGTAAAACGGGAGAGATTGAAAGAAAGAAAAAGTGTTGTTGGTGGCAGAGAGGCTTGAAACTGGGAGATTTTAGCCTCGAGCAGTGGATAGGCAGCTAGAGCGATGGATGAGATGCTAACGAGGCGACGATCGAGTATTGCACCGACAGACCCTGCCAGCTCGGGCGTAAAATGGTTTTCCTTTAGTACTCAAACCGATAGAGCTTTCCTGGTCCCAGGGCACGAGCTGCATGCTGATACAGCTCGGATTAAGGCGTAGTCTAACAGCTCGAATTCCTTCATTTCCTGGGCACACACGAACATGGTCAGAACTTTTTTCTTTTTTATCCCATTTTTTTCTGTTTTTTCTATTCACACCGAGAGTAGTAGATTCTTAGTGCGGGCATTAGAGTGGGCACGTTAAATCGATTGAAAGGTTTAGCAGTAACGTAAGGCGTTACTCTTCTCCTCCTACCAGCGCAATTCCATACTCACTCTCTTTTTACAAAGAAATACTCCTGAAAGATGTTCGGAAAAAGAGTGATGAGATTGATTCAACTTCCTCTCTACTTCATTGATCGAGGTTGCATGTCCGAAGAAGAAAGATTAACTGGCATGTGCAGCTATATTCGCTTAAAAGTGCGGCCATATGAAAAAGAAGAGAGGAATGAAGAAGAGTTTCTTCTGATTAAGTCAGAAAGTAAGTCAGTCGTTGCGAAAAGAGAGCCAAAGAAATTGTTCCCATAAATTCATTTTGGACTTTATCTCCTTCGTAGATAATTCGCATCTTAATAGGCTATTCAATTGTACCGATAGATGAAGAAATTTGCAGGAAAGAGAATATGAATTAATTCTGAGATTTTCATCTTCAAGATATATAGAGGCTTCAGAGCCCAAAATACTCTCAAAAGAGGGAAAATATTGTGATTTTCCATAAAAATAGGGAAATAATAGGGAAATCAATTATTTTTGAATAAAATCCATCTTCGTATCATATTTTTAAGATTTTAAGTCGAATATATTACATCTTCGATCAAATAGTCCAATTTTTTAAAAGATATTTAATTTTTAAGCTCAAAAAGATTTGTTTAAAACTGAAAGAAATTCAAGAATTTTGAACAAGCAAAGTCCATTTTCACTCAAGGAAGATTTTTCAGACAAGGAAGAAAAAAGCAACTAAACTATGGAATATTCTACAAACAGTTGAATTTTCATCCATAAAATATTGATTTTCTACGAAAAAATTCATTTTTAACTAAATAGATATAGGTGTAGACTCCATAAAGTTGTTAAATTTTCAAGCAAAAAATAATATAAAATCAATGAGATAAACTTTCTCTGAAAAAGACGAATTTTCAACAGACTGCATACATTTTAAACTGAAAAAGATAAATTTTTAACCAAAAAGGGAATAGTTACGTTTTTAGTAACAAAAATAATCTTTAACCCAAAAATACGATTTTTCTACAAAACAGTATATTTTATAACCCAAAAATATAAGTTTTCTATACAAAAGTTAATTGACAATCAAATAGTTAAATTTTTATTGGAATGCTTGAATCCTCAACTGAAATAAAAAATAGTTTTAAACAAACAATTGCATTTTTAACTAAACGAGATGAATTTTTAAACCGATAGAACAATTTGCAATCTAAAAACATTTCTTATTCAAGAAACAGAAAAAATTTCAACTAAATTGTGGAATTTTCAAGACAAGAGGGAGTTTTTTCTATAAAACAGTTGTCTTTTCAAACCAAAAATATGAATTTTCAATAGAGAGGTTCAGTTCCAATGAAGCAACTGAATTTGCAACAAAATAACTAAATTATCAACCAAAAAAGATGAATTTTAAGCAAAAAATATATATTCAAAAACACGAATCTTCAACAAAAAATATCAAAGTTTCTACCAAAAAGGATATCTTTTCAACAAGATAATGAACTTTTTAACGAAATAAAATTTGTACTCAAAACCGTTTTTTTCCACCAAAAATATAATTGTATACAACTCATTTAAAAAGAAATAATTTTAACATTTGGATAAATTAAATATTTTATTTATTATTTTGTGCATTGCAATTAGGATAATTCCAGAAAAACAGGAAGAATGTGAAGATCCTTGGAAACAAGGTAAAAAGGAAGAATTCTTTGAAGAAAGCTACAAGAGAGGAATAAGTTAAAGAGTGTGAAGTCTCTATTTATCAGATCGCTGCTGAATTTAAACTTCGAAACGGTAGAAAATTTCGAGTAACTTCCACAACACTGTCAGCATCCGTGTTATTTATTTAAGTAATTTAAGAGAGTTTCACGAACGTAGGAGTTTTCACGTTTGTCTGTAATTACAGAAAGTACGTGAAGAATGTATGGTCGTTTGCAGTTTTGGAGACGAAATGAAAAAGATTCCGACACTTCGTTTCGCATTTCGGTCTGGAGCTACTCTCGGATGATAGAGGGTTTTCCACTTTTTACCAACTCGCAGTTACTTCCTTCACGATCTTATCCTCTCTCAACTCATGCTCCACGTCTTCTGCGTCCCATTTCAATGGCTCAGGGTTGGCCCAGCCAAGTTATTCAAGTAGCTGTATTTGCTCTACCCTTCAATGTACGCAAAAAAACACGACGAATAACGTCACGTACTATGAGTTTGAGGTGAAATTCTTTCAACGGAAAAGTGCAGTAGGGTACAGTGGTTTTCCCGAAACACAAAACCTGCGTATACCCTTTTCGAGTGTCAAGAATGAAAACACGAAAATCCAGAGAACCGCAAAACTAAACTTCCAGAGTTCCTTGACTTTTCTTTGTCCAAGCGATTAAGTTCTACCTCGGACAAATCAAGTAAAAAGGTACTGAAACAAGGCGCTAATGATCTTAATTCAAATTCAAATTTTTAGTCACTTTTTCTAATAACAAGATGGTACAAAGATGCTACAAAGTTGACGAGATTTGTCAGCACGGCGTTAACCTCGAACATTTTGCTATTGCCTTTATTACTATTTGTAGCAGCCGCGCGGTCGATACGTCGCGTTGATAAATCGATTTCAAATTCAAATTTCAAGGCGTTTTTTCGAATGACAAGGTTCTATGTCGGAGAAACCAAATAAAACGAAGCTACAAAGTTGACGAAGCTGATGATCTACATACAATTTATCGACCACAGTAAATACGAAAAACCGATTAAAAATACTGAAAAGATTTGTTAACACGAAACTGGCCTCACACGTTGAGTTAGTTCCTTTAGTACTGCCTGCAGCAATCGCACAGTCGGTACGTCGCGTCGATCAATCCATTTCAAATTCAAATTTCAAGGCGTTTTTTCGAATGACAAGGTTCTATGTCGGAGAAACCAAATAAAACGAAGCTAC
>JAAAKG020107226.1:0-11482 GCA_010014905.2 Druon quercuslanigerum | reverse complement strand
GTTGAGTTAGTTCCTTTAGTACTGCCTGCAGCAATCGCACAGTCGGTACGTCGCGTCGATCAATCCATTTCAAATTCGAATTTCAAGGCGTTGTTTCGAATGACAAGGTTCTATCTCAGAGAAAACAAATGAAAAGAAGCTACAAAGTTGACGACGCTGATGATCCCAACAGAATTTATCCGACCACAGGAAATACCAAAAACCGATTCAAAATACTGAAAATATTTATTAACATGAAACTGACCTCACACGTTTATTAAGTGTCTTTACGACTGTCTGTTGCCGTCGCACGGTTAATATGTCGCGTCGATAATCACGTTTATCACATATATATTTTACTTCAGGGCTAATAAATTCCTATTTAACGCATTCCCTGAAATTTTAGTTTGATTTATGATGATGAGATTTTTTTCCTAAGATCTCTTTTCATTAAATGCATATTCTAAATGCCTTTTCGGGAAATGAAGCATTGTTTCCATTAGTCTTTATTAATAAACAATTTTTCTTTATTTCTTTTCGATTTACGACTAAAATATTATAGAAAAATTAGTTAGGTGGTAGATCTTATTTTTACTTTTTTTCTTAGGTTTACCACATTTTTACCCTAAGTTATAATTTAACTTCTAATATCAACGTACATTTTAAAAATTACCTAGAACCCATTTAGACTATCATCATGCTTTGTAATAATTTTCAAGATTAATTGAAGGTTAGAAATATACTTTTTATTGTAGAATTCAGTAGAAAAAAATGTAATAGGCACTTCTTGCATATTAAATTTAACTTTAAATAAAATATTACATAGACCCCTTTTTCACAAACAGATCGTTTCAAATTCAAATTTATAAATTGTTCATTATTCTTGTAGCTGTGACAGCCTTATTAAATTGGAAAAATGACCCATTTAAACCAAAAAAGTGACTCAGAGTGTTTGATTCCTGAATAATGTTCACAATTTCAAAAGAATTCGATGAAACTTATAAGCATTCCAGGTAGATTTTCAATAATAATTGTGGCTAAAATCATAATACTTCAAAGCAATTCTATTTAAATTCAAGCCAGTTCAAAAAAATATAAAATTCTAAAAAGTAGAAAATTTTCATTGATTTATGTAACATTTGAATTAATTTCGAAAAATTTGCGGCCAATTAACATAATCTAATCAATTTCATAAAAAATCATGGTGAATGTGATAAAAAATCAATTGAATTTTGAAAACAATTAAAAAATATTTAAAAATCATCAGATTCAATAATTTTGAAATTAGTTTAGAAAAATGTAAGGGAATTGAAAACAATGTAATGAAATACACTATGAACAATGAGAGTTTAGGATCATTCAGGATGAATTTAGCAAAATGAAAAAATCCCTAATTGTGAAATCTATAAGTTCAAGAAAATTTAAAAAAAAATCAGAAGAATTTATAAAAATCTAGGATGAAATAATAAGAATTAAAAGTGATTGCCAAATTAATTGGAATGTATTGCAAAAAATATTGTAAAATCTCTTCAAATGTTTAAAACTAAGAAATCACTCGCATCTTGTGACTTAATTCTTTTAAATTAATTAAAATATTATAAAATCTGTTAGTATTTTAATAAATCCTCAAAGATCTATAAAAAAAACTCTGGAGAGCTTTTAAAATTCCTTAAAATCATTCAAGTCCTTGGAAATCTGAAGAAATCCCTTGGAATCCTTTAAAATAGTTTTAAAAACTTATAGGCCCTATATAATCGTTCAATATCTTCCAAAAAATCAAAGAAATTCTTTATGAACTCCATGAAAAATTGTTCAAATCATCCCTGTAATTGATCTTAATATAAATAATTTTACCAAAATTGCACGAAAATACTAAACTTTAAATAGTTTTCCGTTAGTTAACACAAACTCTCTAAACAAAATTTTACATTATGTCCTACTGTAATATAGGATAATTTAATCAATCCACGAATTCAAAGCAAATTGTTACCAAGTAGCGCTTTGTGCGCATGGCGATACTAATGAATTGAAAGTTCACCTCGACTTCAAACCACTAGCAGGTTTTTGCGAACGCTGGTGGTCGTATGACCTGAATTTCTATTGGCAATCAGTCTGATAGATATAACTTAAAACTACAGAATTGCCACAATTAATTTTTATCAAATTTTCTGTCGGCAGCTTCAAACTGACATTTCAAGCTTTGATTTTGCGTTCAGTGTCAATAGGGCCTAAATTGCTTAGAAGGATTTCTCTACCTGGAAACGTAATTACTATACAACAAAAAAACTTTATTTTCGTCTGAGCGTATTTACCGAATACTAAAAGCGGATGTTAAATTTTTTTAAACTATTCTAAGATTGAAAATGAATGTTTAGATGGGTCAATCCGTAGATTTTTGTATGTACCACGCGGCATATATATTATGAATATTAATGCTCATATGCTAAATTGGAGATTGAAATTGTTAGATCCAAAGTCTTTTGGTAATTTTACAGAAATAGATGTTAAAATGCAAGCGATTGCCAAAAATTTTATTCATGTCCTCGAGTTATAGCATAAACATTTAGTTTCGAGATATACAATTTTTACGTTAATTAATTCTTCATAAAATACTACTAAGTGATATTTCAGTTGAGTTTCCTTGTTTTTATATAAATTTCTGAACAAGAATTTGCTATTTGCATTACATTTTCCTCATGTTCTATTCACATGTTCTACACATGAACACCTTCACTACCTGCTGATTTGCAGAATTTGCAAACTCATCTATTATCATCGCGCTCGTGAATTCAAAGTTTCATATATTAGAGTTGGTCAAAGTGATGCAGAGGCGACTGCAATGTTGCATAATGTTTCAATTTCTGCTCACCGTGACTGTAAATCGTATGCGCATGCAGATAGCCAAAATTCAAATGTCTTTGTCAGCTCCACATCTCGACCAATCGTGACTAACTATTCAGACGCGCAGCGCGACGTCAAATGTACGTTCTGAATCCCGTGGTAATGCAGTTCTGTGCATATTAATTCGCGTCACCTGGACTATGTACACCACCAACCTATGAATATTCATTAAGCAAATATTTTTAAGTATACGGTGCCAGTATCGTTAGTGAAATATTAGCTGGTCACTGATTATTGACTAAAATCATCATAACAGAGGATTCATACTCACGGGAAACGATATATCTTAATATTATTCTTCTGTATATTTTTAGATATTTTCAATACATTGAGCAATTACTGGAATCTTGAAGCACTAAGCGTTTCTGTGGCCATTGGCTGTTCATCCCGTATTGACAGGGACATTAGTGAGATGGCGTAAATTAGCGCATCAAAGCCCGGCCCTTCTACCTATGCGGACAGTAATTATTGACGCGAACTGACCATTGGCCACTAACTGCCCATTGATTAGCCAAAGGCCTCCCTACAATTAATGGAAGAGTCATGTCAATAAGTGCACTTGACCCCACATTCCCGTCCGTTACGTGCACAAAACTTTTTCTAGTTTTATCACTCGAAACTAAGACCCTTGGCTCGGACAAAGGAAGTTAAGGATGTGGATTTTGCAAACATTTTGAACGAAAGTAGTTTTTTAATAGCATATGATCACAAAATTAAAAACTGTCAACTATAGTAATTGATTAATAAATTATTCATAATAATATGGATAAGTTATACTAATAAAAGTTTGGCAATAAAATTATTGTCATCTAACATTTTAATAGATTTTCGAGAAGCTACAAAACGACTAATAGAGGCTGAGAATACAGAAGACTTTATATCATTTTGTAACAAAATTAAAAAACTTGAGAGGCCAAATCACCTTTCAGCAGGCTTCCTCCAAAGATCTATCCGAAGAATAAATAAATGTATAAATCAATGAAAAATCAAGGCTTTATTTGTCCTAATTGCCCTAATTGTTTCCAATCGTGTAAACAAAATTTTTTTGGCAAATTCACAGCACTGGGTCCACTGACACTCGTATTACTGTGATGAAATTCAAATAAATTTCCCTAGACTCAGGTTGGTCCCAACAAATTTTATTGAGTCTGAGGAATTAAAATATTTTTTCAATTGTCTGTCACTGGGTCAATGACTCAAATTTTACTATAAAGAAATTTGAATAAATTCCCTAAGGCACTTTATGTCTTATTGTATTGACTCGAAAAAAATCTGGTCACAGAACTAGTATTGTGCCGTTCAAAAAATAAAAAAGGGGGGGGGGGCACCTTAAAGTTTACACTAATTTTATAGTGTTTTTTCTTGTGTGTCAAAACCGTTTCCCTTTTTGCATTTACCTTATTAGAAAACATATTTCACAAGCCACTAAAGGATTGATTTTTTAATGATTTATATATTTGTAATCAACCAAGGGTTCTTTGGACAGATCTTAGCAAGAATCCTTGATATAAGGTTGTTTCGCTTATCAAATACGAGTAGTTTTGTAGGTTTCTAAAAATTTATAATCATATTAGATAGAGTGATGAGAATGGTTAATGTTTATTTCTATTAACGTCTGTGAATAAAAACTTACTTTGGTTTAAATTAATATTGATTGGAAAAAGTTACTTGAAATCGATTGATCGACGCGACGTATTGACCGTACGACAGTGACAGACAGTACTAACAGCACTAACTAAGCGAGTGAGGATAGTGTCATGGTATGTCTTTTAGAAGACAAAAAAGAACGTTATGGTCAAATTGACAAGTGATTTTTTTATAGTGTGAATGCGTTCATGTTCTCATATAGGAATACTTTCCGGAGCTAGGATTTTGTAAAAACAAACATTTCACGTTTCTCTTAGGGGTCAAGTTGCCTTGGAAAAACTGCAAGGTACCTTACGAACCCGGAATTTTTGTCAGAAAAACGTTTACCTTCTCTAAAAATCTTTAGTAAAATCGGGACAAGGGCTTTAATATACTTTCTTGAACCATGCTCCTGATATCTTGCCATCAAGATAGAACTCCACTTGCAGTCTTAAAGGAGCTTCTCTCTGAGTACTCTGCTAATTTTCATAATCTAGAAAGTCTTTAAATACGAATGTGATTTTAAATGCTTCTACTTTAAGTCTTTGGAGAGAGTAGAATAAGACGAAAAAGAAAAGAGAGACGTGGTTTCGATTGTAATAAGATTGGGAGGAAAAAAAAGAATGAAGAACAAATGGATAAAGAAGGGAAATAAAAGAGGGCAAAGTCTTGCAAGCCGCTTTTGTCGCATGTTGCCAAGTGATTTTCGATCGTTTCGTTTCCATTGGTTGGTCGGAAAGAATGGAGTCTTGGCGATGATGGCGGCTTGAAGACAGTGTGCCAGATGGTGAAGATGCGAACATTCCTCCTGACTCTCCATCTGTTAGCGGACCGATCAAAAGTGGAGTGGCTAGTCAATAACCTGAAGCTTCCGGACTCTGATGCACTTGAAGGGCTGTCATTCGAACCAAAAGCTCTTCTGGTTTTACGACGTCATCGTCCAAGTGCATTTAACACCTCTGCACAAGACAATATCCTTCTGGTTCTCGTTGACATCAGAAAACTTAGAACAGTCAAATCCTCTCAGAACCACTCACGTAAGTTCGGAAATTATTCCTTACTCTCTTTTTTAAAAGTCAACTTTGTCAAAGTTCAAAAAAGAAGCTTTATTATTTAAACTACTGATTCAAATAAACAAATAAAAATTGAGATAGAAAAACTGCAGAAAAGTCAGAAATCTTAGTAAGTATAAAATTCTACGACAGAACAACACAGAGAGGGGGAACATTGCTCACAAAAAATGTTTTAAGAAGAATTTCATGGGAGTGATAGAAGCCTCAAAGGAATGATCATGGATTCTCATGAATCCTAGAGGAGAGCCTTGCTCAGTGAATGTGGCTAAAACTATAGTATGTGGGATTTTCTATGAGGTATTTGCTAGTTTCTGTGTTTTTATATGAACTGTGATAACCGATGACTTTTTCAGGTTCTTTACCTGGAGTGATTGCTAGAGAGATTGTTTAGTGTTGTTTAAATAAGTACTACCTGAATTTCAATCGATATAAAATGTATCCCTTCTCATATACATCTCTTGCTTACCCTTATATAAATTTCTTTAACCCCGAAAATATAGCGAGAATGATAGAAAAAACATCCTTTTAAATTAAAAATTCATATTTGGTAAAAAAAATAATTTTTGCTTGTAGACAAACTAATGTTTTTTTAATTGAAAGCTCAACTGTTACATTTTTTGTTCAAAATTTATCTCTTTTGGCCAATGATTGATTTTTATGTTGAAAAATCATCTTTCATGGTCGAAAATTCAACTGCTTTTTTGAGCATTCATCTTTTAGAATAGAAAATTCGTGTGTTCCAGTTAAAAAATTATCTAATGTAAGATGTCATATTTTTTGGTTTAAAGTAATTTCTTTTTATTTGAAATATCTAATATTTATGTTTGATTCAGAATTCATCTCTTTTAGTTGATGATTTAAATACTATTTTTTAAATTGATTTATTTGGTTAAAGAGGCATTTTTTGTTGTCAATTAAACTACTTGGCAGAACTTTGCAAACTTGTAAACTTTGTAAAAATTTTATATTGTGGATTAAACTTCATATCTTTGGTGGAAATCGAACATTTTTGTTGAAAATTAAACTAATCTTTTGAAAGTTAAAAAACTTTGTGAAACATTTATTGTTTGGTAGAAGATTGATCTCTTTAGTTGAAAATTTAACCGTTTTATCGACAATACGTTTTTTTTGTTAAAAATTACTTTTCGTAACCGGAAATTTAACTATTTAATTTTTGGTAGAAAGCTCATCTTTTCAGTACACATTTTTTATATTTGGTTGAAGATTCATTATTTTTGGTAGAAGATTAATTTTCTTTATTAAAAGTTCAACTATTTGATTAAAAATAAACTTTCTTATTGAAAACTCATATTTTCGAGTGGAAAGGACAAAGATTTATTTTTAAAAGTTCGTCATTTTGGCTTGAAAATTTAACTCTTCTTTATAATTCCTTTCTTGGGTTGAAATTTTCATTTTTTTATTTTTTAATAATCCATCTCCTTTGCTTGTAAATTGAAATATTTGGTTAAAAATTCATATTTTTGGTTTAATGTTAACTCTTGTTTTATTGAGTAATCTTTTCGGATTCAAAGTCAAATGATTTCTTTAAAAAAATTAACAATATATTTCGACTTTAAATCTTAAGAATATGTTACCTACATGCATTTTATTAAAAGGAATTTAATCTCCTATTATTCCTACATTTTCGAGCAAAATGCGCCTATTTTCCCTGTTTTTACAGCATTTTGGGTTGTGAAGTTTGGATATAGTTATATTCGCCAAACCTCTACATGGAAAGATCGATTTGGAATATGATCATAATAGTGTCAGCATAATGCGGAATTGTTTCGTATAAAATAAACATTGCTTTAAGCATGAATCCATGAGAGTCCAGAGACAGACTTTCAGAATAGTAGCAGAAGATCTGGAGACCTTCAATTTAAGCAGGAGGAAATAGCGGTCATCGTAGGAAATGGCTCTCCTTCCTTCAGATCTAACCTCGGCAATATTGTCGAGTGGAAAATAACGAGGAGGACTGGGTCTGAAAATTGTAATCGGTTGCTAAGCTTCAAGTCGATAGTAAGGCGATTAGGCGATCGTTATCACTAGAGCAGAACCGCCTATCTGATCCTAGAGAGTATTAACTAGTGTGGGTTTTCCGGTTGCTTAGGCACCAATAACAGTGTCATTAAAGCTCAGTTTACACTTTTAGATTGCTGAAAAATGATAAGCAGGACCACAAGCGACAGAAAATAGGGAAACGGCATATGGATCACTCAGAAAGTAGAAACCCTTGTCTCTCTGAGTGGCACATTTCGTATTATGTTTCCAGATAGACAGATCTAAAAGAAACGATGAGATCTTGAAAATAAAACTGAGTTTTGGAGATCATAACGAGAGGTAGAATCAGATAATGATTTTCTACTTTTAGAAGAAAAAATTGCAACATTTTAATACAGAACTTTTTAATTAACAATGAAATTTACTAATCTGTGCCTCAATATGAATTTATATACGTCAAAATATAACGTCAGACTTTTCAATTCACAATAATTAACTTTCAATAAAATATCATCATTTGATTTTCTTGTTGGGTTCTCATAATTCAGTTTGTAATTGAACGAAAAAAGGATGAAAAGGGGAAGTTTCTTGAAAATAGGGAAAAAATTATGAATACTTTAGAAAAGGGAAAAAGAAAAGGAAACGGGAGAGAAATTGAAGTCTTCATTCAATGATGTACATGTAAAACAAAATCACTGATTTTCATTTTGTCAAGCATCACAAAAAACTGTTATTCATGCTTATATTTTCCATGCTTTATGTCATAAAACTGCAAAAAAGGTTGTTGGTTAAAGGTATATGTATACCATCACTGCTCGGCAAGACGTTCATGTTTTATGGAAAATTAACTCACCAAGTACCACAAGCTTCACGGGTCTGCCTGTAAGTGTTTTCCCCTCCTCGTTTTTAAGAGTACAGCTCCAGATTCCATCATCCTCGAGTCTGACGTTGTCGATATGCAAGGCAGCGGTTGAAGAGTCTCCTATATATCTATGACCCGTACCACTCATTTCCGTCCTTGTGTCGATTGTGATCATATCCACGGGATTATCGTCATGCAGCCAAGTTGCAGGTTCTATCCTGTAACTTCTGGCACAAAAAAAGAGGTCTACAACACGAACATAATTCAATAAGTTTAATATTTTAATGTTATATATTAAATAGTGTTGACTAATGGTCTATTATTTTTGGAAAAACGAGAAAGAAATCTGCCTCAGTCCAGATTTGAACTAGAAAAAACACTATATAATGAGTGGAACATTGACCGATTTCTTCAGTCTGAAGAATTTTTACCAAATCAGAATATAAATTTAAAAAGATGGTAATACCAAAATATCATTATTTCTTTATCTTCCGATTCAGTAATAGTTTTTTATGATACAAGTGCGTAAAACAGATGATTAATACGAATGTGAAGTTTGCTGCATGAGCCGCAGGCTAGAAGTACGAGTCGAAAGCTTATGCTAGTAGGCTAACGCTGCGATTACACTCATTTTAATTACTTGTGTGCGCACCTGTGTCATACTCTATTTTTTGCAACACCCAATCAAGAAAGCTTCATTGTAATTTTTATAATGAAAACAGATGGAAGATTTAATCCCCTTATTTAACTGAGTATATAAAATATGTAGAGAATCAGTGTAATAAGCCATGTAATTTACCTCCAGTAAATTATATACTTAACTCTGATTGTGATTAAACTCAGCAATTCGCAAAGAATATGTAAAATTGTCACCCGTGCATAATGTGCCTACTTTAAATACACATGTGTCGTCAACGTGCATAATGTGAATACTTTATACACAGTGACGTCACCGTGCTTTAAATAGCTACTTTAGACATTATTTAGGAGCACATAAAGTGCAACTTTAGAGGTGGGTGTTACAAAAAAAAATTTTCAACTTAAGTATTTTATTGGGGAAAAAAGCTTCGATGACTGCCATGGCGACAGCAATTGAAAATTAGCTAAAAAATGCTTTGAAACTTGTCATTTAATGAATAAAAATAACTACTGTTGAAAACATTAAACACCATCTTTATCATGAATATAAGATAAAACTTCTATTTTGCATTTTTTGGGAGAATTTTCCACACAGAATACAATGGGGTTGAGGTGGGATCAAACAAAAAGTTACTGGTGCAAATTATTCAATGAACATTACCAAGAGGGGACTAAACTTCAACTTGCAAAAAGTTAGTAAAAGGTACTTTCTTTCTATTTTTCAAAACCCGAGTTCTTCCCATTCGAAACCCCATGTCAATTACAAAAGCCCGGGTCTTTTACTGAAAGAAAATTTCTTTTTTTGGAAACCAACATAATTGATCAGCTGTTGATCATTAAAAATCAAAAGTCAAATTTTTACATGTATAAATTTGGACCACCCTGAAATACACCTGAAATATTTTGAATATTCCACTTATTTTGTTTATCTATATACAAGCCATTGTAGTCAACACCAAGAATCTTTAGACCGCAAGTTACATATTGCTTTCTAAGTTCATGAACTAATTTCAGTGAATAGGTACATGTTCTCTATTGCAGAATAGATCAGTGAGCATAGCTGGTAAACAAAATAATTTCTCATTGAGATGTTGAAAACAAGCAATGACACAGTACCTGGCCCCAGGCTGCAGAAGTTTTGAGTAGTTTCCTTCGAGTTCGCAGGGCAAAATAACTTTGCTGTGTGGTTTCACAACGAGTTCGATAGAGGACCTGGAAGACGTCGCCGAGGCAAGGTATGGCACGTCGCTTGTGGTTGGCGAAATCGTCGTCCATGACTCTTCATTAGGGGCTAAAAGTGCCGCGGGCTGTGCCACGTCATCTGCTACTGGCGTCAAGGTCGAGGTGCTCGTTGTGGTGCTGGTCGTTGTCTTTCTACTTCGCCTACTCCCATCCTGCTTCCCTCGAAGGGCAAAAAGGCCGGCTTCATTCACCGACCCTGAAAACAAAATAATGATTATTTTTCATTATTATTATAACATTAATACCGATCGATTGTCCGACGCGATGAGTCGACCGCGCTACGGAGCCATTACCAATGGCACGAACTAAACTTGTGAGTTTAGTGTTATGTTTAAAATTATTTTTAGTATTTCTAATAAGATATTAGTTATTATACTCTAATTATTATCGCAGTTCTCTTAGGAGACGGTGTAATTTTTATAGATAACAATGCCTCCCAGTGGGACTCTAAGGTGGTTATTTAACTGGTTTTTTTTTATTATATATGATTTGTTGTTAATATTAAGTATAAAAGCATCCATATTATAGCATTAGGCCAACTCCCTTTTAGGGAAAGCGTAAGTATTGGATTCGTAGAAGTGGCGATAGAGCTCAGATCAATCTCGAAGACGCGTGTTCCTTATTAAAAAATCATACTCATCCCACAGCACGGCTTCGACAAGGATCGCTAATCAATCATTCTAGCAAACATCACAGCTAGAGAGCTTCGCAAAGCCATCTTACTTCACGGTATGCACGTAAAACCTCGAGCTGATTAATAAGCTAATCGGAAAATCCATACTCTTTACCCTAGCAACATCCACTAAGTGAAGCTTTCGAAGAAGGCATACAACTTTTGCTTCATGTAGATCTTTTCATGCAAGCTCTTGTGTTATTATGGATCTTTACATCTTCTTCGTTGTACTATAATTATATTATTATTATATTATAATTATTATTATAGTAACAAAAAATATGTACAATAGAGGCGGGCACACTCTTAACCCACGCTTCGCTCGCAACATTGAGCGCGCGACACTTTTCCAATTTTTAAATTAATTATGCAGACTTGAGTGCAACTTAAGCCAAAATTTTACATTTCTCGAAGTTCTATAGGCTTTGACAGGTAGGCAGGCAGCCCATTAGGTAGGAATTTAGGCAGGTAAACTACTTACCATAA
>JAAAKG020107215.1:0-15616 GCA_010014905.2 Druon quercuslanigerum | reverse complement strand
GGACATTTGACAAAAACCAGGGGGGTCAAATTTTGCATAAATCTAATACCTTCTCTGATGAGAATGTAAAAAAGTTACCAAAAATTTCAAAGTCCCATATATCCGCCATTTTTTTGAATTTTCAACAAATATTTGGGGTTATTTTTCTACACCAATATAGAACTGTATAAGCCGAATTACAGCCAAATCCCTTTCCAAGACGAAAATTCTTGATCCGCTTGAAGTGGACTCCATCACAAATCTAATACCTTCTCTGATGAGAATGTAAAAATGAAATAATTTGTTATAAATAATGTTTTGATAGTTATGTTTTTTGTATTAATCGTAAAAAATAGCATTGAAAACATAAAAAAAAAAAATTTATTTAAAACGCACACACGAGACGAAAAAGAAATTAAAAAAACAATAGTTGCAAGAAAATGGGCTCACGCAGCGGGCAGATTTTTGTTAGTGTTAATAACGTTTTTCGCGATTAAATGAAAACTACGTATCCTATCAAAAAGTGATTGATAACAAATTTGCACTTTAATTACATTTTCAAATACACAATTTTTGTCTAGTCATCTTTCCACCTATTTTATAAACTTTGAGCGAAAAATGTAATTTTTGATTTTCCATTATTTTGTTACGATGTCAAAATTTTAATTTTTGATTTTTCAAGAAAATGCAAAAAGTTGTTATCATAATCTTATAGAGCATTTAAAAAGCAACATTTTTCTTAACTTGACTTTTTTTTATATTGCGCGTGATTTGGCTTAAAAGATTCATTTTCTTGTGTTTTTTGGAATTTTGGAATTCTATAACTCCGGTAAATTTTGGTTTTATCAAAAAAAAGTAATTGGGATAAATTATTCGCCTTTTTAAATGCTATATTAATCCGTACAGATAATTTTTGAATTTTTCAAAAAGTGGTCTCAAAAATGTTCAAAATGTGCTCACTTTTTAAATTTTGTTTTAAAATGGCTGTCTAACGAACTTCACCTTCATTTTAAGATAATAAAAGAATATACCAAAGGAAAATCCAATCTGTCAATTCTTCCACAAGTTATCGTGCTAACAAAAAACCCATCCACGCCTGTCCACGCATGTCCAGAATTGGTTGCAAATGTCGGTCCAATATAAAAAAAATAGAGATTCAATTTTGTCTCCTGGACATTGTCTTGCAAACTTAAATTGAACTTCAGTTATTTTCACTCTCTTGATAATTTAAAACCTGAAAAACAGGTGAATTGCTTTCAATATTGCTTTTTAACAGTACATTTCAATGCCGTTTTTTTATTCCAAATAAAACTTAATTTTGTCCTGTGAACTTTGGCCCAACGTTTTACTATGTGTGCTGATGTAAATTTGCACATGATGAAATTTCTATCCCAGTGTCGCTCGTTTTTAATTAGCACGTGTGGATCTGGTCTACTTTCGACGCTATGAACATTTCAAAGCAAAGTAAATAAAGCTTACATATTTTACAGTAACAAATGTACGAATGACGCAATTATTCATTGTCTCCAGTTCATTGCACCGCTAATTGTAGTTAATGAATTCTGTGAATAATGAGATAATGGCCTTTATATATACAAGTTAAACAAATTTATTATCTTGTCAGTTACAGTTCAAGAATTTCCTTGACATCGGATACTTATTTCAAGCAACATGAGGTTTTTGTCTTATGCTTTGCTCTTGACTTTTATCACATTTATCAATTCTCTTCGTAAGTACATAATTATATCATATAAGTTGTATTTGAAAATAGACCACATAAAGCCTAATTTCGGCAATATATCGAAGGAATTTTTAGTAAATTTGGGAACTTCTTGAAGTTGCAACTTCGAATACTTATTATTTGAGAAAAGGCATCAAAAATTAGCGAGTGCCATAAGCACACGTGCTAATACGTGCCAGTTGACAAGCACGACAGCCGATCATTTTTCCGATGGTTCAAGTGACCGAAAATTAAAATAGCGGATATTAGGATACCGAAATTTATTTTAAGGAACACTAATTTACCGAATGATTAATGGCCCAAAAGCCATTTTAACGAATGATTAATTGAAAGAAAATTATTTCAACCAATGTCGAATTATTCGAAAATAGTTTTAGCGAAGATTTTAGCGAAAATTCAAATTTCAGAAGGCCTAATTTTGCAAAGGTTCAGATTACCGAAAAATCAGTTTAGCGTTAGGAGAGTTATTCGAAAATCATTTAACCGAAGTTCAAATATCCGAAAATTTAAAAATTATTTATTTGCATTCAGATAGATGTTTAATACCAAATAAAACTCTGTCTTTTCTTTATTATTTATCCTTCTTTTTTACATTACCAGGGCCCAACATGTTTTGAGGGTATTTGGGAATACTTGATTCTTGTGCTTATATAGATTTAAAATTTCCTTTTGAAAACAATCCTGATTGATGAAAAAAGTTACTTGTATATTTAATTAATCAATAATGTGTTTAACATTCATGTTTAATCTGTGCAATAGGCAGTGTGAATGGCAATCTTTTATTACAAAACTTAAGATATATTTTCTAAATTTTGTCAGTACTATCATTTAATTTTTTGTTTTTGAAATCAAAATGTACTAATGATTTCAACAGATAAATCAGTTATTTTTAATTTATTAATTTTTTTAATTTCACTGATTGAAACAGAAAGATGCATTTTCACAGCATCACTTTAGCCGAATTTTTTAAATTTACTTTTATCAATAATACTTTTTGCCACCAAAGTACTTTCTGCAAAATACTCTAAAAATATAGAAGAGATAAAGTGTTAATTGTTTCATGAAAATAGGAAAATAAATTCTTCTAAACAAAATAAATGTAAGTGCTATCTTAAATCACATTTACAACGTTCTACTTTCTTAAGATTTTAGATAAAAATATTGCATTTTTGAAAAAAATGAATTTTAACCGAATAGACATCAAACCAAAAAGAATAATTTTTTTACTGAAAAATACCATTTTTCAACATAATACACATGAACTTGGAACAAAATAGTTCATTGTTCAACTAAAAACGATGTATTTTCAACGAAATAGGATAGTTTCGAACTAAAAAAAAATTGTCAACCAAGAAAGTATTAGTTTAATTTTCAATTTAAAAAGTTAATTTTCTACACACAAAAAAAACGAGTTTTCAACAAATAGTTATATAGTATTATTTTTATTAGAATTATGATTTATATTTATTTGGACAGTAACCATCTCAAGCCTGTGACAATATTTTAAATTTTTATAATAATATTACTAATCTTTATTTTTTCTGGCTCGGTGCGTAACCTTTCACTCTATTGGTCATTTTTGTTTTAAGTAAATTAATGTATATTAACTATATACGGTTTTTGTCACTCATTTTGTTAAATTTTCATTGTTTTTATCCCATCAATCATTTTGATACACAAAATTAGGCCTTTTGAAATTTGAAATTTTAGTAAAATGGATTTTCGGAAAAATGAATCTGCGAAAAACTATTTTCGAATAATTCAACATTCGTTTAAATGGTTTTCGGTCAATTAATTGTTCCGCAAATTAGCTTTTTAAAAAATAAATTTATCATATACTAAATTAAGTGTCGTCTTTAAAAAAAGGTTTGTTTGAATTATTCAAATATTTTTTGACCCTATATCGAAGATAGAATTTTATTCATTTAAATTAAATTAATTTGAGTTAAGTATTCTCAGAAAAAGCAAAATTCGAATTTTAAGAATTTCCAACTAATTTGAAAATATTAGCAACTTAAATAGACTGCAAGAATATATTTTTAATGTGAAATGGTGGCCCTCTTCCATTCAGAATATATATTCTTGTCTGCATGATAATAAGGTATAGTAAATCTTAGACTATAGAGGATAAGTCTCGGGTTGACTACACAAAACAAATACGTAATAAGTATACGTAAATAGTGCTTTGCAAAATCTTTAATTTTAAAGTAAATAAATTGTGAACATCAAAGCCAGAAGTGACTATATTGTTGAATTCATTAAGTCAAAAAATGTATAGGGCACAAACTATTATTTCAAATAAAAATTATAATTTACTAACAACATTTTGACACCTTTTGATAAAATATTTAATTATTTGTATGTTGTACTTACCACTTTTCTTGAGAGGGAAATACTCGATGCTCAAAATTACAAAAAAAAACTGGTTTAAAAGTACATGGAATGAAAAATTAAAGACAATTATTCTTCAGCGCAAGGGGCATTTTATTTTGCGAATTTCTTTTTCCTCACTCGTATTCTTATTTTAAGAATATCTTCTCCCCTTGATTCGCTTTGATTGGCTTAAATCGAACAAATTTTTCTTTGAATTATTTGCATATTTGACCCTATATCAAAGAAATAACTTGTTTAATTCAAACAAACATTCTTCTGAGTGCGGAATAAACAATCGTATTTATTATGGTAGTATATATCTATATATTAGACTTACAACTAAACATTTTTTTCAGCATTAAAATTAAATGAGAATGAAGAAAAATCAAAATGTTTTTGCAAAAAATTCTAGGAGTTTGGATACACTCTTTTGAACTAGAATAAAACACCACAAATTATTTTAAAATCAGATAATATCTTCAGCTGCCCTTTGTGATAGAAATTTTTGACATTCAATACATCTAAATCCAATTTCCTTCTCACTTTTCTTAATAAAATTAAGAAAATATGTTTACGAAACTTAGATGGTACTTGCGAAACCAAAGAAAGCCAAATCTAAAAAATAATAAAATTAGTTACATATCCAAAATCCGTCTTCCAGACCTAAAAAGTTTTTGATCGCTTTATCATTGCTAACTAAAAAAATAAGCAAAATAACCATTCTTTGTGATAAACTAAAAAAATAAGCACGTTCAACTGGTTTCTTTCAGTCATCTTCTTAAAATTAGAATTTGAGTAAGAAAATATTTTTAGTTTTTTTTCTACTCATTCGCAGGATGCACAAAAAATTCAGTACAATTTTCTTCCTTGTATAACAAAATTTAAAAAATCTACTAATTATTACTTTTATATGGATCGAAATTTAAAATCAGGAAAATTTTACATAATTTAAGTCGCCTATTCTTTCAGCGACATGTATATTTCCGTTATGAAATGTTTTTGACCTAGTTTAGATACTTAGATTTTATTTTCAAAATGTTTACTTTTACCGTCCTATTTCACAATCCAATGTAAAATTTTCACTGCGTCCATAATTAACAAAGTGGCTAAAATTTGTTTAAAAATATAAAAATTGGATTATTGCAAAAAAGCTTCAGTCACATTTTTCATAGTTTCTCAATTTTGCATTCTGTAAGGAAAAATCAAATAATACATACAAATATATTGTTATAAATATTGTAAATTTCAAAAACTTCTATAAAAAATACATCCTGCTCTATTGTGAGATCTTTCAATTTAAATAAATGAATTTTCAGTCAAAAAGATAAATTTTTAAGTAAGAAGAATAATTTTTCACCAAAAGAAATACATTTTCAAAAAATACATAAATTTTACACCAAATATTTAAATCTATGGAATTTTTAACTAAAAAGATAAATTATCTACCAGAAGAGATTGTTCTTTAAAAAAATTCATGCTTTTTCTATTAAATATTTAAATTTAAGATACTTTGAACCTCATACTTAAATTTTCAACTAATGAAATAAATTTTTAATAAAAACTATGGATTAATCACCAAAAATATTAATTTTTTATCAAACAATGTTTCCTGTCACAAAAAACTGATTTTCATCAAACGAGTTTAATTTTTAATAAATAAAAGGACATGTAGCTAAAATTATAAATCATTTACCAAAAACTTAATTTTTAACTAGGAAATCTACTTTTAATTAGGTTAGTTGAATTAGCAAAAAAAGTTAATTCTGAACCAAAATTTTAATATGTGATATGACATCTAAAAAAGATAAACTTTTAATAAAATAAATGAATCCTCTGCCAAAACAGAATAATTTTTAACCAAATATAGTTTTGTATTTGAACCAAAACAGACGAAATTTCTACGAAAGTAACTGTCTACCCACGACAAACAATTTGCAAACAAAAAAGAACTTTTTCCTGAACAGTTCTAAATTTTTTGACATTCTGAAATTCCTTGTCCTGTAGGAACACTATTAAATTTCGGAATTTTGGAACATATTTTGCCAACAGTTTTGGCTTATTATGTAATAAATATTTGTGGAAATATATTGCTTTTAACCAAAATCGCTTGCCTTCCGCTCCTTTTTCCATTCCATCCCACCCCCTTCCAGCCACTATCATATTTTCTAAATGCGATATGGCAAAATGTGACTGAGATTTAAAGGGAAAAGATTTGCATCTTAGCTTATCTTCGAAACCAGAAAAACCTACTGAACACACTAAAATTAATTGTAATGAACAGTCTGGCCCTAATCAGCAACTGACAATGTGCCTCCTGAAATTCAGAAAAATATCAAAATTTAATTTCTGTAAAAATTTTAATACACTCACAATTTAACAGAATTTAGTAGTTTTAAGTTTATAAGATTCGTGAATTATGAAATTAATTAATGTCTATATTTTTCACAGAATCAGGTCCACAACCGGTCCCTCTTTATGATGGTGATATAATTCTCCGTCGTGGAAAACCTGTTGGAATGGTTCAAGATGAAACAATTTTCGAAATGGATCCACTCCAATACGGTATTCTAAAAATTAAAGTACAATTTTTAGTATTAGCAGTTTTTCTTAAATATTTAAATCAACTAATAACTACATTTTTCAAACAGAATCAAGGCTACCAAGGAAAATGGTAGTCCAGCCTCGTAATGGTGATGTAGTGATGCACAGTTATAGAGTTCCTATTGCAAAATATGAGAACGGATGGCGCCCAGTTCATCATCAGCTACACTTCTTGCACACACCTGGATTTTCGCGGGTAGCAGGTAAATTAAAAACTAAAAGACAATTTAAAACAACTGTATCAGAGAATTTAGCCTATAGTGCCCATTGTTTTCTTAATTAGGCCCTACTTCGGTACTTTGTAAAATGCTCCTTATCCCAGATTAATTAAATACAACATTTCCGTACTTAAAGACACAAGTTAATATTAACACATTTTCTTAAACTTTTGATATGTAATTTTTGGATAAGCTATAATTTTTTGTGGCGCAGTGAAAAAAATAACAATATACACTCTTAAAAATGTTTGGAATTTTACAAAACTTCTACAGTACTTCTAACATACAAGCGTAAGGTAAAATTGAAAACATGTTATTGGGATCACGAAACTGATATAGTTGTATTGTAAGTGTAATCGTGATGTCCCCGTTCACCATTTCAACACATATATTAGAGCGTTTGTAAAACCAAAATTGTGCACAAGGAATGAATAGAATTTAAGGAATTCACGAAATTCTTGGAATTCATGACATTCATGGAAAACACTGAATTCGCAAAATAAATAGAAATAAAGGAATTCACGAAATGTATGGAATTCGCGGAATTCATAAGATTCACATAATTCACGACATTCAAGGTATTTACAAAATTCACGAAATTCAAGGAATTCATGCAAATCATGGAATTCACGAAAGTCGCGGTATTAATGCAATTAAAGAAATTTTCAGAATTCATGGAATCAACGGAATTCACGAAATTTATGGAATTCATGAAATTCCTGCATTTCAAGGTATTCATAAAATTGAAAAATTAAAAATAATTCTTGGAATTCCAGGAATTTATAGAATTCACTTAATTTATGGAATGAATGGAATTTAAGGAATTCACAAACTGCGCGGAATTGATTGAATTCAAGGAATTCATAAAATTCGCAATATTCAATAAATGTAAGGAATTTAAGGATCCACAGAATCCAAAAAATTCACGAAATTCAAAAAGTTCACAGAATTCAAGTAATTCAAGTAGTTCACGGGATTTATGGAATTGGAGAAACTAGTAGATGTCCATAAATTCCGTGAATTCCATTAACTCCGTAAATTTTGTGAAGTCCACGAATTCCGTATATTATAGAATTTGTTGAATTCCGTGTTTAATAGAATTTCTTGAATTTCTAGAATTTTATGGATTCTTTAAATTACTTGAATTTCATGAATTCGTTGAATTTCTTGAATTTCATGAGTTCTTTGAATTTCTTGAATTTCTTGACTTTCTCAAATTTCATTAAGTCTTTGAATTTCTTGAACTTCATGAATTCTTTGAATTTTTTAAATTTCAGGAATTCTTTGAATCCCATAGATTCTATGAATTTTTTGGATTCCGTCAATTCCTTCAATTCCGTGAATTCTTTGGGTTATTGGGATTACTTGGATTCAGTGAATTTCATAAATTTCAATATTCCATGAATTCGGCGAATTCCAGGAATTTCTTGAATTCCGAGAATTCCGTGAATTCATTAAATTTATTAAATTATGTAAATTTCTTGCATTACGTGAATTAAATAAATTCTTTTAATCTCGTAAATTCCTTGAGTATTTCTTAATTTACGTGAATTTCATGAATTCCGCAAATTCCATGGAATCCGTGAATTCCGGGAGTTATATGAATTCCGAGAATTCCTTGAATTCATAAAATGCAATAAATTATGTAGGTTTCTTGCATTACGTGAATTAAATAAATTCTTTCAATTCCGTACACTTTTCGAACTCCGTGCATTCTTTGAATTCCGTGAAATGCTTAAATCCCGTAAATTCCATAAATTCTTTTAATCTCATAAATTCCTTGAATACCGACCGTGAGTTACGCGAATTTCATGAATTCCGCCAATTCTAAGGAATCCGTGAATTCCGAGCGTTATATGAATTCCGTAAATTCCGAAAATTCTCTGAATTTTACGAATTCTTTAAATTCCATGAATTCGTTGAATTATACAAATACACACGTTATATAGTATATATTAAAAAAAGATTTGACTCCATCAGATTTTTTTTTACTAGGAAGAAGTGACATGAGAAATATTTACCCTTTTTTTTAATTTTTCGCTTCAAAAGGTTTCGAGATATCCCCTAAGTATATGATGCAGAAGTGTTACTGATTACTGGACTTTTATTGTAAAATTCCAATAATGTGAGGTACCATATCAATGCCAGCATTTGAAAACTGCAACATTATGTATTGTAGTGTTACCTTACGTTTTGGAAATAAACTGCCAATATGTGTAATGGGAGTTTCCAACAGAAATTTTTAAAGGTGTATGTTGAGCAACATTAGCATGCACTAACGTACTAATTAGTTTAAAACTGTATATTTTTGAATAGTCAATATAATTTATCCTGGATGTTTTTTCTTACAGAACTATCTAAGAAACGAGAGACAAAATATAAGAACAATTGAAATAATGCTGTTCTACCCTTACCACCATTCGAGAACAATTAAGATTGGCTACTTAAACTATAGGCAAAATCTAAGTAATTGTGTTAAATTACTATATGTAATAAAACATTAAGTATAGATACGAATCCTCTTTTATTAAATTATTAATGTATCACATTTCTTTAAGGAGGATTTATTATGCTCATCATAATGATAACCTTCAACATCTATCCAGAAACTTCTATATTTAATATGGACATGAACAAGAAATGATCTTAAAAGGCGGTAAATGTTAGTAATAGGAATCACAAAAACTAATATTTTAAAGAAAAATTTTTTTGCTTAAGGGACTCTTTCATTAATAGATCGTATTCTTGAAGAGAAAAATTAAACTAAAATTTCAGGTTACATTATATTTTTTTCGCCTCTAACTGATGTTTAGAAAGCAAGATCATGAGTTTTATCGGTGAATTGGAACGAATTGGAACAATCTGAGGTTCTGGTAGGGGTTTTTTTTGTTTGAAAAATCATTTCATAAATGGAGAGAGAAGTTACAAGATCGAAAAAGGTCAGAGCATGTTAAAACTTATTTCATTGATTACGCTGCAGTTCTTAACTCTTCTTACTAGTTAGCAACACTTTCCTTAAATCTTTTTTTTATTCTAAAAGTTGGTAAAAGAAAATTTAATGAAGTTATATTTTTAAACTAAAGTTTATAATCAGAATGATTTGCAATGTTTTGATATATTGGGGTCCAAGGTTTACTGGGAAAAAAGAAAGAATTGGAGAGACATCATCAATTATTAAATCAAGCATAAACTTTTGTTTACAAATTCAAGAACTCGCTGTCGACTTTTGAATCTCCACAGTGTTCCGAAAACTACCCCTTAATATAAAAATGTTAATTCTGCACAAAATCTAAACCTTTCAGTGCTTTACACTCCTTTTATTTTTTCTTGTGAAAAAAATATTGTTGTTCGCCCAGTAGAATATTTATGAATATTTATTGAATAATTTTTGATCATCTGAACAGATTTTATGTTTATAATTAATTTTTTTTAATAATTCGGATTTCTTGTAAGAGAATCATAATCAGGGTTGTATTTTAATATATTTTATACGTTTAAGATACTTTAGCCTTATTAATTAACAGACCCCGTTTTGCTTAAAACATAAATTTCATTTCTTATATTTATGAATTTTTAAAACAAATAATTTATTGCTATTTCAGTATTGGTATGGAATTTAGAAGAAAAAATACAAAATTAATTTCATGAACAATTATTAGTAAACTCACAATTTAGTATAATTTAGAAGTTTTAAGTTAATAATTTCTTTAAATAATTAAGTTAACTATAGACTGTTCTAGATTTTATTGAAGAAATTAGTCCAGAAGGTACATTGCTTAACCGATTTATGATTTTTTTCTGTAACTACTGAATACTTGAAATAGTATAAAATTTAATTCAGGGTAAATCTTATTTATTTAACATGTAATTTAGTGGTGAATTTTGGAAAGAAGAATCAAATTCAGTCCTAAAAATTGTTTTTAAGTAATTAAAATATGAAAAATCTTACCTTCTTCTCTAGAAACGCCGTCTTTTACAAAACCGATGCTATTGGCTTAAAAAGTTCTTTTAATTTACGATATAACACAGTGATATTTTGCGCTAAAAAAACAAGAAGTTAATATTTTGCAAATACACACATTTAATAAATATAAATTTTATTGATAACATTTAATAAAATATGAAAATAAATGAAATCAAATAGCAAAGTTATATTTTACGCGCTTTATTTATCTATATTATTCAATATTACCATCCAGAAAAAATAATTTTATTAATCCCGAGCTTTATAAATAAAAAAATAAAAAACAATTTAAATTCTTGCAAACACACTAACTCATCAGCTAAAAATAAGAATTTTTGAACATTTTTAACTTCAGGGGATTCATTTATTGATATACGCTTAAAGATTACAGTTCAATATAATTATTTTATAAGCCAAAAGCTGAAAAACTAAAAAAAGATTCTTATAAAACATGAGCGTTAAATTAATTCTTGAAAAAGAGTATTGGAATCAGCTACAATAATAATTTTTATGTTTTGATAAACGCATTTATCAATATTTAATATTTGTACAGATTTATCCAGCTCTCCAATATTTTAGAAGGAGCATTTCGTTTTTGTTTTAGACTCATTATCTGATTTTTCAGAGAATTTTTTACAAGCCAAATTTTCAAGAAGTGTCTATCATCGCCAGACAAGGAAACAAACAGCGATAAGTACAAATATCTTTTGCACCCACTGTCAAAATATAAATCAACACTTTCGACCTAAGTTAACTCTGTAAATAACAGAAATTTTAAACATCTTTTCAGACTAGATGGAAATGTGAATTAAAAAAATTTTAATTATATTTTTTCTGAAGAAATATATTTTCTCGATCGCTCCGCTAGAAATTGAAAATATAAATCAACACTCTCAACCTAAGTTAATTCTCTGAATAACAGAAATTTTAAACATCTTTTCAGACTAGATGGAAATGTAAATCAAAAAATTTTTTAATTATATTTTTTCTGCAGAAATATATTTTCTCGATCGACACTGTATTATGAAACATGTTATGTAGAAATATAAGTGCATTTTTCAAGAAATCTATATTATCAACAGAGAACGTTACACCGATCACCAGAGATATCTTTTTCCCCACCGTCAAAATATAAATCAACACTATCGTCCTAAGTTAACTCTTCGAGTAACAGAAATTATTAACGTCTTTTCAGACTGGGCAGAAATAAGAATTTAAAAAAATTTTAATTTAATTTTTTTCGAAAAAATATCTTCTCGATTAACCTCCTTAGAGAGATCAAAGGAAGAATCTTTTCTCAGAAAGACACGCTGAATTATACAAGGTGTTACGTATCAATATAAGTCAATTATTAAAGGAATCTGTGTTATCAACAAAGAAGGTAGCAAACGATCAGTAGAGATATCTTTATCGCTCACCGTTAAAATAGAAATCAAGACTATGGATGTTAGTTCATTCTTCATATAACAGATATTATTAACGTCTCTTCAAACTCAATGGAAATATAAATTAAAATTTTTGAAAATTAAATTTGTTCTGAAATCAATCGGAAGTTCTGTGGTTTGATTCACAGTGAAGCGATCAAGAAGATCTTTTTCCGAACAAATTCAATTGAAAAAATTTAATTTTATATTTCCATTTAGTCTGAAAAAATGTAAAAAAAAAAGATAAAGTCACTTACTACATGCATGACAAATAAATATCTAAGATAAATTTATCTAAATTTTTATAGACGATAATTTGTTCTTTACTCAAGCCAAATGAGTATTTGAATTGAAAATTTCAGCTCCTCTTGATTAGATCTGTGATTCCCAAGACAATGTATACATATATATCTATATATTTCGAAAAGACTATCCACTTGGCTGTAAACGGATTTCACGATACTTGCGGCATTTCCTTCGAATAAGATCCAGGTTGTTCTTCTTTTGCGATTGATCCAGTTTGGTCTTAACTTAAATTTCTTGTCTCTGTTTCCTCTTCTATTTTTTGTTCTATTTGTCCTTTTCTCTTATTTTATTTCTCTCTCTCGTATACACTAACAAAGCCTGTAACATCCTTTATCTATGTCGTCCATCCTCTTGTCTTCCTTCGAACACGAAATCGCGAGTAATGGCCAGGAAAGGGACTAAGGCGGACCTTCCGCTCGATTTCAAATTAATTCCACTTTGTACGAGAGACCTTCCCTCGAATCCCTCTTGAAGACTTCACGTGGATTAAATCCTTCATGTTCCACTTTATTATGCCATTAAAAGCAAAATTGTTTCATATACTGCAATAGCAGCTTTATACCTTAAAGTGCGCGACATTAAATTCTAGTTGTTTCGCAAGAGAATTAAAAACTATACCGTAAAATAAAGTACCTTTTATTTCTCTGCCGTAAGCAATTTGATGATTTTTAATTAAATTACGTGTCACAGAACTACTGGAAATAAAAGTGTGACTAATTTTAAACAGAAAATTTAAAATCAAATTGAAAAACTAAACGAGAAAATAGAACAAAGAATTTAAAAGCATCAATGTAGAAAATATTTATTGTTGGCCATTAGATAACTGTATTTCTTTTAAAATTTTAATCAAAAATATTATCCCTTCATTGCTTTCTAAATGGTTGGATATTAGGGTGGACCAAAAATCCATCGGAATTTGTTTTTGAGTTTTGAAGGATATCCCTCTCATTCTCAAATATGTTTGAATCTATACAAAAAAGTATTTCTTTTTAATCCTAGATAGTTGCAAATTTATGAAAAGTATCAAAATAATTGTTTTAAAATTTTATTTTTACTTAAAGCTATCTTGTCTTAGAGTAATGCGAGAAAATTTCGCATGTTTCTGAAATATTCGGCTTTTCTTTTACTTTTTAGTTTGAAACAAATAAAAATTGGAGATAAACAAGAATTATTATTTTTATAGTATTCTATTTTTTGCAAACAGGTATTTTTAGTGTTTTAAAAATATATAAAAAATATTAATTTAAAGAAACTGGCTATTTAGCAGTAAAGATAAATCAAAATAATCGAATAATTAGAGTAGGAGGGAAAACGGAGTACAGGATAAAGAATAATTTTTAAATTCTTCTTTAGAAAAAATGTCCACAAAAGGAAGAGATTCTTATAAAATTATTCTTTCTGACGTTGTTTTCATATTTGTTCATTGCTGAAAAAAACAGAAAAAAGTTCAGAATGTCAGAGAAAGCGCAACTTTCCAGCATTAATCTGAGTAGAGATATTTATGAACAATAATAAATTGTATGAACAAATACTTTTTATACAAAAAGTTGGAAATTTCAGAAAAACCCCAAATTTCTAGCATTACTGTATAGAAGATAGTTTTAAACGATAATACATTTTTTTTAAATGCTTTGTCAGCTTTCATTAATTCACTTTAAGTATTGAATTGCTTAAAATTTATAGCATCATGAAAAGAGAATATTATTTAAAAAATAATCAATTGTTCAAACAATTATTTGTGTTAACTCGAATTAGTTATTACTTTACTCTGATGGGACAGTGGGCAAAAAGTGGAACATGTCAGAAAAATTTGAAACTTTCAAATATTATTTCAAAAAAATATTTTTTAAATGATAGTAATACATTGTTTTAACAATTATTGATGTTAACTATAATTAATTATTTTCTCGCTCTAACTGAAAATGTAAAAAATGTAGACAGACCCGCGACTTTCTACTTGTATTCTACAAGAAAATTTGCGATAAACAATAATTCTTTAAAAAATTTATTATTTAATAATATAATAATTTTTAATTCTTAATTTAAATTTTTAATTTATTAATTTAATTTATTATTTATTATTTATTATTATATAATAAAAATTACCGCCAAAAACCGTTATACATTCATATTCTATGGCTAATTGTAAAGAGAAATGTTCTGCTTCAACTCAGTACATCTAATATTGACGATACGATAAAATTTGGAGAGGGATATACATTAAAATTTCAAGAAAATTTGAAACCACCCTATTACGTATTTATGGATAAGCTGTGACGGTTGTCTGCGGCGCGATACGCTGACTGTTACTACTTAACGTCTCTCTCAACGATCCGCGCTCACCTCATATCACGACCACGGCCACCTCTTCTCCCCTTTCTATTTGCTAAAGAGTATTAAAATTGGAAACGTTTTTCCTGGAAAGAAAACAAGTTCGTTTATGCCTAATTTAATAAAAATTGTACTTAAAATGATTTTTAGGTTCTCTTCAATTTAATTTTGTATAATAGATAGCGTGCAGCTCGGATCTTTAAGCTCGCTTGGGCGCGCGATTCTTCGATCTCGCGCTTCGCGCTCGAGAATGTGTTTGCATTTGTACACATACGTTTTAAATTTGAAGGCTACAGCATCGAAAAGTATAATTTGGTGATTGTTAATTCTCTTTGGTTAAAGCTCCTTCGGTCTTAATGAACATATTCTCATCGCTTATCTCGTGCCTCGCATACGATTTCATCATGATTACATTTGCTCCCTATTTTAAACTAAGTTTCATTCTTAACTGCTTAGAAAAATCTATAATTTCAATAAATTTCCTATTTAAAAAATTGTTATTAAACATTTTATTGCCATTATTCCTAATCGAAGCTCGGACTGTACCCCCATTCTTGCGTTTTCGCATACTCTGTTCTCTACCCCACCTTTCTTAGCCTTGTGGGGGGTAGGAACTATCTAGTGGGGCGCTACTGTGGCGCGGCTAGGGCACGCTCTAGCGCGGTTCTCTTTCGAGTGG
>JAAAKG020107204.1:0-15616 GCA_010014905.2 Druon quercuslanigerum | reverse complement strand
ATAATTTACAAAAGGAATTACAAAACGTTAAACAAATCCTAATACAGAACGATTACACAATCAAACAAATTGATAAACCAATAAGAAAATACACCCAAGAAAACAATTCAAAACAACCTAATAAAGAAAGAAAGAGAAAAACGACCACCGTTCTACCCTGCATCCAAGGTGCCACAGAACAAATAGGAAGAATTCTCAACAAACACAACATCCAAAGTATATTTAAACCACCTGCGAAAATAGGACAACTTCTAAACAATCTTAAAAACAAAAAGGCACCTCTCAGTGATCCAGTATTAAGGAACATGAGAGTAAAGTCAGACTAAAACATTTCACGCAATCAGCACTAGATGAACATCATATCGAAACAGGACATAACATTTTATTTAATAAAATAACCTTCATTGCAAAAACAAAATATTTTTCCAAGAAAACATAGAGAAGCAATCGAAATCTTAAAGCACTCTAATAACATCAATAGGGACAGCGGTTATAATAACAATCTGATGTGGTTTTCCATCCTCCCGGATTTTCTTTTTTTTTTAATGAGACTTGATTGGCCAATCAGGTGCATCCTGTCTCCATGGTAGGGCGTTCTAGCCGATCGCAGGCATCGTAAAGAGTATACATAAGAACAACATAACCTGATACCTCAATTTCAGTTCAGCCCTGAAGAAGTGAACTGCAATGTTTACGAAACGTCGGCAAAAATTCGTAGTTTTGTACACGATTGAAACCCGAAATATCTACTTTATCATAAACAATCAATTACTTTTTCTGGATATACAAAAGGTTTTTTTAAAGCTCTTTAAAATTTCAAAAACGTCTGAAAACATGAAATTTGCAATATATTTTTAAGTTCTGTTGACGATGGAAGATAAGGAATTCTATTTACAAAACGGTAGATCGCGGAGCGACAATCCTGCAAAATTCACATTCGTGAATGCAGGAGGAAAAAGCATAAATGATCTTTTTTGATGCTGAGGCGCTAAGTTTAATAAGTGATCTGAGAGTGGATCACTCAGTATCCCTTTAGATCATTTTCCAGTCTTGATGTCCTCCTGTTGTCTTCCTGCTTTGATTGGTCAACCTAGCATTTCGAAAGTAAACTGAAATAAGTCATCGTCCTACCTCAAGTGGGATGATAGCACGCGGAAAAGGTTTTTTTTAGTGAGCTCTATTTCTCAAATAAGCTTAAAGTTAATTTTGACGAAATCGATATCGACTGTTTCAAGCCGTATTAAGCCGTGGTTCGATAGTGATTATCAGCTGGCTGAAATTGTATTCCACGTTGCGATAAAAAATTCAAGCAGGGCTAATATTTGTGACGAGATTAAATTAAATTATGTCAAAGCTAAAAAATCTTACGAAATTATGCTGTTAATCAACAAAACAAAGTCTAATAAAGCCCCAGGCTCTTGTATCTTGAGTCATTTTTTAACCAAATATTTGAAAATGAATACTTGCCACTTGATTGGACAAAAGCTTTGACGCATTTGCTTCATAAAAACCATGATCTCTCTAACTCCAATAATTTTAGACCCACAAATCTTCTGAACTCCGTTTTAAAATTTTTCACTCAGATTTTACTAGCCAGATTAGAGAAATGGGAGTCTTTCTGCCACATTATTCCGGAAGCGCAAGCGGGGTTTGCCCGGAACAGAGGTTGTGTCGATGATATTTTTAATTTGGCCGAAATCTCACAGATATATTACAAAAAAGACAGACACTTCTGTGCCATAGTAATCAATTTACAAGGGCGTTTTCTTCTTTCAATAATGCCCTCATTAGGACAAAACTCCATGATTTAGACGTTAGCTCGAAAATAATTAGGATACTGAAAATTCTATATGAAAGAGCATCAACTCGTCTAAGGGTTAAGGATAGACTCTGAGATAAGGTACCTGTTACGGAGGGAGTCCGGCAGGGTGAAATTTTGAGTCCCGTAATATTTAACTTCTTAATCTCTGACATTGAGATTTTCTTTGGAGGAAAAGGATTGCTCGGCCTTAGAATTTTGAATGACAAAGATATTATGGTTCTAATTAATGCAGACTGATGCTATGAGGAAGCTCAATGCCCTGAAGGAATATTGCAATTTAAATATATTAACGGTTAATACAAACAAAACTAAGTATACTATTTTAAAAAAAGGAAGAATTGGTGAACAACTCCTTGGTTTAAAATATGATGGTAGCATTCTGGAGTTTTTTTCTTGTTTTGATTATCTTGGTACGATTTTCTCTAGATCAGGACTGTTCTGTTTGGCAGCTCAGACTACAGTTAGCCGAGCTAACCAAGCCTCGGTAGCGGTCTACATCATTTTAATCTGGACCAAATGTACCTACTAACCTTCTATTATTAAAATACAGGACGCGCTTATGAAGAGTTTGCCAAGAAACAAACCGGACTTTATAGTCAGATTAGAATTAGACTTAACCTGTGTGTCTGGTCAAATTATAAAAATGGCGTTGAATTGGGCGGCACATGTATTCGCATTACCCTAAAATCTGTATGAAAAAATTGGCTCAATCCGCACAAAGCAATAACTTCAAATATAATTCGCTGGGTCAGCTTATAATATGCATTGAAGGTGCAGGTATAAATCACAATTTAACTGAACTAAATTGCTCCAACCTTGAAGGTCAAATTGAAGACATAGTTAACAAATATAACAAATACATATTCGCTCAAGATTTGATAAGATTGGAAAATAGCAACTTTAGCCCAATTTATAAGCAGATTTTTTACAATGATTCACAACCTCAACAATATCTGTTATCAAAAGCTTTGTTTCATTTTAAACGCATTTTTATTCAACTTAGGACATCTTCCAAATTCATCATTAGACTGACCTCAAAAACTGGTACTACTGTGATTGACCCGCAACAAATATGTCAATTATGTAATCTGGGTGAAAAGGAGGATCTCCTAAATATCCTCACAAAATGTCCAATTTATTGGTCTATTAGAGATCACAGGTTATGTAATTTACATTTCATCAATGGAGACAATCTACATCTTTTATTATCTTAAACTAGTCCAGCGACTCTCTGTACAATATATAATTTTATAAACACTTTTTTAAAAATTAGGACGTAACATGTTCCTCTAACTCCGAGTTTAGATATATATGTATATATACATATATTTCTTTTATTCAGTTAATATTGGCTATCCCTTGCCATAGAACTTTGTATTCTTAAAGGCAATAGAGATACATACAATCCTTTAAGTGTTTATAAAGCTGATTTTTTTATAATTTGTTGGGTGATGCTATTATTAAAAATAGGAAAAGTGACATATTTGACTTACTTCGTAGAAAGTATGTATTAAGAAATGACGTGATGTCTAAATCCCCAATCTCCGTATATCGGACTCACAATAAGCTGTTTTTTCACTGTTATTTTAACCGTCATTTTAATAAAATTCCTTCCTTATTTTTACTAGAAACTCAACAATAAAACATAGCCGATTATAGTGGATGGTTTAGAGTATAAATGAAAAATAATAATGAAAAAAAATAAAATAAAATAATGAAAATATGCGCTGGTGCAAAGTACTCTCCAATAGGCAAATGCCAAAACAATCTTTTTACATGGAAAGTCTTTCATTAGCCCTTATAATATAATTTTATTATAATTTCTAAAGTAAGTACAAATACTTTCAGTTCGCTATAAATAATAGATTAATGAATGACAAAATTTTTTTTTTACATGTTACGCAATTAATAAAAAAATGTTTGTATGTGTAATATTTTTTCAACCAAGTCAGGAACAGTTAGTACTTTCTAGAAATAATGACATAATTAATGAAACTTAAGAGTAATATTTGTTTCTTTAGAATATGTTGCACTTATTTCAACAGTTTGAAAGAGTTTCTCATGATATCAGGATTTTTTTTAAATATTCATTTCCGATGAACAAATACAAACTTAAATTCTCAAAGTTTCTTAGCTTTCTACAGTTAATGAATTTTTTTTTTGTTCAAACATAACAATAAATTTCATAACAATAAAGTTTCTACAAATATTACTACATTTTTACAAAGAATGCCATTTTTTGTTGAATAATCCAATAAAAACATAACCTCACATTGTTAAAGAATGTTGTCAAAATATCTTGAGTTATTCCAAATAATAATGTTCCTTAAATATACCATTTTTAAATGAATTATACGTATTTAGAAAATTAACTGACCCAACTGTAGCTAGTTTTTAAAACGCTCTACTGACGCCTTTTGACTTTGGCACCTAAAAAGATATCTATTTAAGGCTATTGGGCTCAAGCTCTAACCTCAAAATATAATAGACTCATTCTAGTCAATAAATAATATTGTAATAATATTATCTCAGTACTACATACAGTCACAACATTTTGTTTCACTCAACAAATTATTTAATTAAACAATTTTCCCTCTGCACAGACACTACTTTCCACGAAAGGAGTACGACGTAGTTTCTTAAAAATATTTTATTTCTCTATTTACTTACTAAAGTGAGGTGACTGGATTTTTTGATTTAGAGCTTGTTTTCAGTCGCCTCAATTAGCACGTTTTTCAATATTGTTGATTAGTGCGTTAATGTGAACGAGCCCGAAAGTTTGATTTGAAATTTTTTTTTAAATTTTCCAAACCTTACAATAATTTATAGTAAGTTATTATTAATTACCGCCAAATTGGCCGGGAACTAACAAAACATTTTTTTTTAATTTTCCTTAAACTTTTAAGTCAGTTTTATTTATTTGTTTCAAAAAAATATATTTTCCCCAGATGTGCGCCTTCTATGTTCAAGAGTGCAATACTTTGAACAAAAAGAGTAAAAATTTTCAAAAAACAACCCGCTTGGAGGATTTCGTATTTTAGATCTAATCTTATCCAGAAAATCTAATAAGAAAAGGTAATTTTTAGTGCTTTATATTGTTTAGCTTATCGGAATCCATATTTAAAAGGTAGTATTTTCGACAAATCTTTATTTTGATACTATGAATGCTTATTATTTAAACAATTTTTGTATAAAAACTCACAGTTTGACTATTTGTTGAATAAACTTCATTTTTCACAGAATACTCAAGAAATAGGCCATCATTTTTCTAGGGCATCAACTAATAATGTATTGTCGATTTTTTTCTGTTATTATGCTTTGCAAAATGCAAAAAATTATTAAACAATTTAAAATTTCTTCGCAACAAATTTCAAAATAAAGTATCATAGCACATATTGAGCGTAAAAAATATTTTTTGGTAATTCCGTCAAAAAAGTTAACCGATTTATTGAAAAGTAGACAAGCTGTACATTTGTCTATCAAAGTATTTTAAATAATTCATAATTATTCTAAAATTTCAAAGTATTATTACAAAAAGTAATTGACAAGACATTTTACGTTTATTCTGTGAAAAACATTAACCCTTTTCACTGAAAACAGTAAAAATGGATATTTTTGAAATAAAAATGGTTTTGAAAATAAGGAATTATTTTTCATTCCTAAAGTTCAAAAATAAAGAGTCATCGGAAATATATTTTTTATTTGATTTTACAAATAAAAACTTTGAAACAAATTGTGACTTTCTTTAAGAATAGTTCTAAAAACTGCCAATTCACAGTTTATTTTATTTAATTAGTTTTTAACAAAAATTAATTTGTATCCCATTTCATAAAAAGGCTTAAAGTTTAAATAAGATAAAAATTGCGGACTACGAATAATGACATCTGCTTATCTTTATTTGTCAATAATATTATATCGTTAAAACTTAAGCCTTTCAAAGGAGAGTCGATTGGGAAATTTTACTTCTTTTACCAACTACTATCTAATGATAGTCATGCCGTTCAAAAAATAATTATCACTTTTTTCTGACAGTTTTTTAATAAAGTAAGTTCTAGTGCAAGAAATAGTACCAAACGTTCATATCATAAGATACCTATTTATTTGGTTAAATGGTATATTTTCTTAATTGTAAAATACAATTTTTTATACGAAGTTGGAGTAAAATGTTAAAAGGAGGTAATTGACCATTAAATAGGCGAAACTATGCAAGCGAATGTCATTCGAATTAATTACAACATGTACAAAAAAACTTTCTTCTCAAAACAATAACGAAAATATTTAGCAGAATATTGAACGCAACTGTAAACAATTTTATTGAGATATGACAAGAAATTAATGTGAGAAATGAGAAAACTGATTTTGAGCATTATAACCAACTACGTGATTTTCATCTTAAAATGTGATGAATGAATTATAATATCAGTATATATATATATAAATTTAATAAGATCAGTTTTGGCAGATAAAATAAAAAAAAACTAAATATGTTATTAGTGTTTCCTCTACTGGCCTACTGATAAATCAGAAGCAATGACCTATTTGAAAATCGAGAATGGTTACAGAAAACGAGCCTGAATTTTTTTTCCTACAAAGATTGCAAAGCAATTACACTCTAGCATTGCTTCCTCTATTACTATAATGCTCAGAAACATTTATAAAACCATTTTTTTTTGTAATTTTAATACTTGCAACGAATTAAACCGTCTTCATTATATGAGCGGGATTGTATTTTAGATCTATGATGTTCTGTGCTGTTTAACCGGACGTGTTGGTGACGGTGATCGTGATGCTGCACGAATAAGCTCTGGCCTTGATGATGCTGTTGCCCATTCTGTTATACCATATTTCCCAAATTCATCTTCAGTAATTGACTTTTTGATGCCAGAATCCACTACAAACGGAGTGCCTTCTTCATCACGAAATGCATGAACTCGTTTTTCTTGATCCCGCCATCCATACATGACGTTGCCCCTCCATAATACGGTTTGATAATATCGAAGCAATACAGTGTAACCACTTTCGTTCTCGTAGAAAGTCCTATGGTTAATTCCAAAATAGAAAAGTTGTGCATTGAACGCAGCTTTAGGATCCCAGTTAACAGGCTCGTTAAGGGAGGAAACTGAAACATTGAAAGAATGGTTAAAAATAAAATAAATGTTGCAGTTATTTAATATGAGGTCAATAAGGGTATGTTTAATTATCTGTAATTATGAATGTCATTTTCAATCAAGACATATGAATTTTCAAGCCAATAGTTTAATTTTCAGCTAAAAATGTAAATTTTAAAAGAAATAAGAATAATTGCATTGTCAATTTAAAAAATTTATTATCAAGAAGAAAACCTAATTTACAACTGGTTGAATTTAACTAAAAAATATGAATTTTTAACAAAGAAGCTAAATCCTCAACTGAAAGGATGATTTTCCAAAAAAGAGAATTATGTTTCAGTATCAATGCATATTATAAATTGTAATGGTATAAATTTATGAAATTGATACATGTTTCAGCGACGGTAAGCATACTAATTATTGCAAAATGAGAAACAAATAGTGAATCCAAGGCCACTGTACATAAATAGATGCAATATACGTTTGATATCAAAGTGTTGAACATAATGTAGAAAAGTTAAAATTTCGGTAAAAATTGACTTCGAAGCACAAAATACGTGATAAAAATGTGTTTGCTAAAGCCAAAAGAGCTGTAACAAAAGAGAATTCACAATCACCAAATTACTGCTCTCGATGCTTTAACATTTAACTGTAAAATGTTTTTGCACAAATGGGGGGAAAATACAAAGACCGATCGCGTGGCGCGAAATAAATACATTATCGAGCACGAAGCGCGAGAGCCACCAGTCGCGCGGCCGAGGCGCGCTCAAACCTGGGAGTGGAGCAACCTACGACATTGCACGATATACGATTATATAATAATATTATAAATTTACCAATAGGATAACAGAGCGCTGATACAAAAATGGTTAGACTAGCAACGACCCTCATTTTTTCAATCTAAAAGAACCAGATGTTCAGTGAAATTCTTTATCGCACCTTAACTAATGATTATTCTACAATTAAATTCATATTATATGTATATACTAGTCGCTATCTCATCTAGACTTCTAGATTTTTCCAGATAGAGAATCAAAAATACGTTATCTTATCATTTATGTTTACTTGACGTGTCGCATAGAGTTTAGGTTATTGATCAAATTTAGCGTGCAGCCTTCTAGAAATATCTGATTGAAATCGTATTGGAAATTTGCGACATTGATGAGCATATTTAAACAGCAGTCATCTTTGCATGATAGCAGAAACTGCGTCGCTACAACAATGTTAATCAATCACTGGTGGAGCATAAATATGAATCCTTATTCAAACATATTCGAAGATAAAGTGTACTAAGTTCAGTTACATGAATTTGTGAAATCAAACTTGACCAAGTAATCAAACAAAACTCTTATTAAAATATATTAAGAAATTTTCTTGATGAAAACTTTGTTATTTATTATGCTGGGGCATACTATGATTTCCGCTATCTCCGACGCACTGCTAAAGTGCGAATATTGCCGAGTGGGATATTATATTACATCCTGCGTGTCCATCCCAAGCACGAGATTTATTTCGTTCACTATTTGAAAGTGCCATAAGAAGTTTCACTTAAAAAGCTATATAGAAAGTTTTGAAATAAATTTTTAAATGCGATTTAAGACCGTGGCTGACTTGCAAGTATTGGCAGCCAGGAAACCTTGTCTGTACCGTCTTTGATTGAAGCACAATAAGACATGTGTGACATATGTCACACATGTGTGACATATGTGCAACTAGTAATACTAGTGCAATGGCCTAAAAGTCCAGCCCGGCTGCATAGAAAGATTCACTAAGTTAAAAAATAATTTTTAACACTGATTATCTAGAAATTCCAAAAGACCTGATAACAGTTTTGCATAATATAATTTTTGAACCATGAGGAAAATAAAACATCATTTTTTAAGACATGCTGAATCCTTACATTTTTGAAAAGAAAATAGCTTTTTACGTTGTTTTTATAAAGTATGACAACATTGAAATATTATTGTAATTACTAAATGGCCAAACTGTAAATTGAAACAATTTAAAATGATGTAATAAATGAAATATGTTATTGAATATAAAAGCATACTTTACAAATTATTATTTAACATAGTTTGTGAATTTTATTGACATAACCAACAAATAAATGTCAAGTTTCTGTTTAGAAACCTAAAATAATTATAATCTAAAGAAAATATTCAGTGTAAGTTATAAAACACAAGGTATTTATTTCATAAATGTTTCTTATATTTTAATGAATTTTGTTTTAAATTTTCAAACCCAACAAAATATCTATCTAATATCTATAGGATCAAAAGAATTGGTTTGATTGAGAAAAGTGAGTTTTTTTAATAAATATTTTAAAACTAAACAAACTTTTTTTTGGAATATAAACCAATTTTTATTGAAAATGAAAAAAAGATATAAAAAATTTAGAGGGTAGCGTCGACGGACTTTTGACTGGTGACGACTGGCAATTCTTAACCGAATAAAAAATGTTTTTTTAGAAACATTAGGCATTAAATTTTGAAGATTAATGTGGCCTGATTTTTTATTTTTTTTTTTGTTTCAACTTTTATTTTAATGCAAAGAATGAAGAAAAAGTCGATTTCTTCGTATTTTTTGTTTGCTTTCGTTAAAGAATATTTCCTATGGTCAGCATTGCTAAACTTTATGCACAAGGGTATTTGAAAGAAAAAAACTACAACTTTTTTGGGTTAATTGTTATAAACAAATTAACTTAGCAAATAGTCTACACCTATATATCAAGGGGAAGTCAAAACTCCAGTATTTTGTGTTACAGTTTGTAATGTAATTTAGTTTTCTGAAAATTTCAAAACAAGAAATTTTAAAAGATTTTTATCTCTTTTAATACTTCTACGTGTTTACTAAATTTTATACAAAATGAAGTTAGCCTAATTCTTAATGGTAACGAAAATTCGTAGAACCCATGGGTATATTATGTAAGCAAATGCCTAGTGTGGACAGTCCAAGACAGAAAGAAATCATTTTTCTCTTAGTTTTCCTCAAATTATATCCCCAATGATGTTTACTGATAGAAAATTATCATCCGATATTTTTTTATTATTTTATAAACAAATTATATAAACAAATGCTTAGTGTGAACACTTAAATTCAGAAGGAAATCGTTTTTTTATCATTTAATATTTTTTAATAATTTTATGAGCAAATTACACAAAAAATGCACAACTTGGGCATTTAAACGTCGCACAAATACTTTTTACATTTTCATCCGAGAAGGTATTAGATTGATATAAAATTTGACCCCCCTGATTCTGATAGTATTCTGGATTCTGAAGCTCTCGAGCTCCTTATCTCAGATTAAAGACTCAGGAATTAAAACTTGATCGCGACTAATCAATAGAATATTGAAAAATGGACAAAGGATTATGAAACATAGCAAGTGTATACTTATTATTGTTGTACACATTTTCATCTTCAGAAATTCCTATAAATACGACATTACGCAGATTGAAAGAAACATCAATCATCAAATGATTAAATTAGTGGCAAGATACTTTTAGCCTAGTTGCGAAAAAAAACGAATGTTATTTTTAGCCTGCTTTTTTGCTTTCATCCCACTGTGCGGCGTGACGGTCTAGTTTTGTATTTTGTTGACATTAGTAATTTATAATAATATAACTAGTAAATAAGCTACTAAGGTATACGAATTTATCAACTTGTTAAATTATCTCATGATGTAATACAATGTTGCATATTGTTACCTCACTCTCTCCTTCGAACTCAGAAGTTTTTGTTTTGTTTTCGTTAATTTTTAGGTCCATGATCTTCATGCTTACATTCAGTCTATTCAACATTATTTGCAAGTCTACGATTGCCTCTGCCATAACAACCTTATAATCTGAGAAAGCTAACCCACGTACCCTTACTGTTTCGAGATCCACACCTTCTTCGTCGAAAAGAGCCATTCTTAAACACTTGTCCGTAAATAATATAAATAGCCATGAAGACATAACGCATCCTTGTCTAACGCCTTGGATAATATCGAAACAGTCACTCTATTTCCCATTTACCCTTACACTCGCTTTGCTACCCGTATATATTGTTCTCATAGCTTTTAGGAGCAATCCATTTACTCCGGACTCTTTCAGGACTTCCCAAAGTTTACTTCTATCTAACTTGTCGAAAGATTTTTCTAGGTCAACAAAGGGACCGACAAACTTTTTTTCCTACTCTCAAACTTTTTTCTGTGATTTGCCTTAAGCTAAATATTTGATCCGTGCATGACCTTCCTGCCATAAACACACGTTGGACTTCCCAATTTTTTTCTTCTGGTATTTTCATTACTCCGCGATTAGACATACAGCTTGGAAAATATGAAAATATGTAGGAAATATCAACTTTAATCTTAGGATATTTATTTAAATCCGTTTAAATTAACTCCTAATTCTTAGCCGGAATTTCCGCAACCAATCAAAAGCCATCGGACCACTAGGCGGAAAGAAATCCGGTACCATGTAAATATACCTAAGATTACGCGGCGCTGAAATCGAATCAGCGGGTTGGCGCAACCATTAAAAAAATTAATTACAGTTACAGTGCACATGTCACAGTTACAGTAGAGATGCATTTAATTATTTAAATAAATGATCTAGAAGGTGTTGCTACTGATGAAAACGATGGTAGTCAAGATGAGAACAACGCAACCAAGGTTGCAAAAATTGTTGCTCTTACCGTATGCTCTGAATGTTCAAAACATAATCCATTTATTTAATTATTTTAACTTTCCCAACTGAAAGTTTAGTTAGTTAAAAAAAACACTTTAATTGTGCTGTATTTTATTATAAGGACATAAAAATTTAATTAAAAGTAGATTTTCGTTTCAAAAAATTATTTAAATATATGTATGTCATTTAATCTCTGATAACCGTTCTAACGTTGTTATAAAGATTATTAGAGATTTTTGTAAGGTAATGCAACAGCCCGAATCAAAGCGGGAAATGTGATATACGGGCGGGCTGGGGACGTAGTCTTGTTTCATTTGTTTGGCAATCCACTTTTTTCTTGAAAAAAAATTATGTATACATGTGTCGCAAACCCCACGAAGTTTAAGATTCATTTCTCATTTAAAAAAAACGCTTTTGTAAATTTTATTTAAAATATAAAATACAAGGTTCATCGAGTTGAAACTCGACAATTTTCTTCATAATTAAACCATAGAATACGAGCAAAATATTGTTATGGAGAATTCCTGAACATAAAGAAAAATCCAACATAAAATGATCCTATTGCAACTTAAAAAAAGTTTTCTTAAAAAAAAACTTCAGACAAAAATAAAAAAGAGGAAAGAAAAATGAGAAATCAAGCAACCTAATGCCCTCTCTTGTCTTTTATATTGCTTTCATTTTCTTTATATTTATTATTATAATATTACAATAAGGATGCTGTATGAGTACCAAAACGTTGGTAAATACGTTCTGCCATTGTGGTTTTATAATAAATAAAATAAAGAAGGCTTAATAAATATAAAAAAGGAAGGGAAGTGGCATCCACATTTTTTTTGTCTTTTTAATTTTTATCTAAAGATTTTTTTTTTTTAATCTTTCTTTCTTTTTTAAAATTGCAATAGAAGCATCTTCTGGTGGTTGCCCAAATTTGCTCGATGGATCCCTGTTTTTATTTTCAGGAATTCTATACATTAACTTGATTATTATACGTTAAATAGGATTTTATTTTTATTTTGATCGAATTTCAATTTCTTGAATTTTAGAATATTACTTTTCAAACATCACCCTCATAAATGTATTTCATAGGGACCCAAAAAAACTCATAAATAAAAAAATCGGTTTTGCGAGTTTTTGATACTAATTATGATTTTTTAAACGGGTTTTAAATGGAAATTGTTTCGGATACAATGAAATTCCACTTTATACTAATAATAAGATGTTTACATAAATTTCCTAAAAATTTATTATCATTGTTAATAAGATTCTCTAGCAATATAATCAATATAATAAATATAATCTTAGAAATTGTTGTTTTTTCTAAAATTTTCAACTGCTTGTGCACTTTTCACATGAAGTAAGTTACTGATTACTTTCATTCAGCAAAAATAATTGTTTAAAACAAGTGTTATTGCCTATATCTACCTTCTATATTAATGATTTCCATAATGTCCATAACAGAATCTGGAAGAGATTTGAAAGCTTTTTTTTTAACTTTTCAGAAGTTTAAGAAAAATTGTGGAAAATCCGAGTGAGTTTAAAAAATATTTAGAAGGTTTAAAAATTTTGATCATGGGTAAAAAAGTAATTTGAAAATATGTCCTAAATTTCAAAGAATATGCAGATTTTTTAATAACTCGAACAAGGCAGTTTTTAAAAAATTTTCAAATTTTAGGAATAATTTGAGTACGTGGAGAAAATATTTATTTCTTAAGGTACTAAAAGTTTTAAATATTGTTTAAACTTTCTCAAATTTTTCCCAAAATTTTTGCAAAATCCAGTAAAATAAAAATACCATTCTTTTTCGACATATCTAAAATTTCACCAATCTTTTTGAACTTTCTGAAGAATCTTACGAAAATGATATTTCCACAATCTTAAAGAAAAATTAACATTGAACCTCAAAAATAAATACCAATACGAAATTTGTATTTTATATAAAAAATAATTTAACCTTTAAATTATAATTTGGTTTAAATGTTGTTCTTGCTTAAATGAAAAACTCACTATTTTCCTAGATAATTATGTGAAAAAGAAGTTTCTTAGCAATTTTCAAAAAGAAAAGGTTTTAACATATTTTAATGCTTTTACTTTTTGATCTTCAAAATTGTTAGTTTCTGGATAAACTAATTTAAATTTTCCAATAGGAAGTATTAATTAAACATTTAAACACTTACAAACTATTTGATTTTATATTTTTCTTCAAAATTATTTATGCTATAACTTGAATCATAAAACTCATAAAAAAGGCTCATTGATTATAAAAACATATTTTAGAAAAAAAACTGAGCAAAAATACGCAAAAATATTAAAAATATAAAAATTATGATAAAATATTCAAGGTGATATTCTTCATGAAACTTTAGTAATTGATATTTTTGGTTCCTTCTGCTTTCGGCGAAAGTCGCAATACTTATTTGATTTTAACTTACAAAAGTTTGTTTAATTCCTTGAAATGTTTATTATACTTTTTTTGTCACGATTGTAATAAATATTATTAAGAAAATGTTTGATCAAAAAAATGCTTGAGTGAAAATAATAAATATTGGCATATCAAAATTGATTTTCACCTTTGACCTTCTCTAAAAAACAGATGTGTCACGAAAATATCGAAAGTATTCTTGTCGCTTTGTCTCAATGCCGATTAGGTAATTTGAAAACCTAGAAGGAAAGAATATTGGCATATTCACATCACACATAATTAAGAAATATTCTCTAATGTAAAATTATATTATTTTACCTAAATCAGACATATTTGACAGAATTATAATCTGTATTTAACATTATTAAAATAAAATTTGTTCTCAAATATCAATTTTTTATGAAATAGTTGAACTTTTATCTACAGATATGAATTTTTAACTGAAGATATGAATGTTTAACAAAAAAAATTTTTTTAAAAAGTGGCTTAACTTAAAATATTAAACAAATTTATACTTAAAACCGTAAATTTTTAAATAAAAAAGACAAAATTTCAACAACTAAACTGACTTTTTATCGAAAAAAGATTTTAGTTTGACTTTTTAACACCAAAAATATGAGTTTTAAACAAAAAGTAAATTTTCTACAAAATAGTTTAATTTTCAAACGAATAGGATCATTGTTCAATAAAATTGTTGATTTTTAACAAAAAACTTATATTTTTATCCAAGAAAAATGTTATTTCTGATAAATTATATAAGCTTTAAACATAAAGAAAGTTCATACAAATATAATATTAAAATGTTAAAATATTTTAAAAAATTCTTTCTGGACAACCCCATCTTTTTTACTCTTCCAAATATTAAAAAAAAGACGCTACTAATGCTAGGAAGGCCTCTTATCAGCATCATGCTTGGTTAATCATGTTTCATAGAACTTTTTTATACTTGCAAACTTTTATTTTATCATTTTTTGTATCTGTCTTTATTTCCCAGAAAAATTAGAAAATTCTATTGTAAAGAAAACTTCTCTTTGCTACAAAATTTATTTGGTAAGCATCAAACTTACAAGATATCTTCAATATGAAATAAAATTTTTTAAAAATTGGCCAAAAATTCAAAGGTAGGGTTTTTACGTATATCTATTTTCAATATATTGTGAAAAACTGCTGTCATTTTGTTCATTTTATTTTTTTAATTTTCAGACGTATTTCGAAAAAAGACGATTGAAAAAAAGAAAAAAATTTAAATACACGTACCGTTTCAAACATTTTTTGTTTGTTTGCTAATCGGAAAAATAAGTATCGCGTAATTTTCTCTAAAAGCAACATATTTCTTTCCCAAAAGATTATGCGATTTCAAGTGAAGGTAACAAAATTAATCAAATTTTAAGCCAAATAATTAAAATTTTAACCAAAATCAAGCCCGTTCAATTAGAATTTTTTTAAATAAACCAGTTGATTTTTCAACCCAGAAGATGATTTTTTTGCAACAAAGAACACTTTAAAAACAAATAGATGCTTTGCTTTGCTTTAATCAAATCAAATAAATTGTTTAACGAAATAGTTCAATTTTCAACAAAACAGATAAATTTCCAAC
>JAAAKG020107193.1:0-15617 GCA_010014905.2 Druon quercuslanigerum | reverse complement strand
TTATACTATTTATGCTAATTATGGCCCATATTACATTACATAAACTTGAAGTAAATAATAAATGTATGTTTTATAGTTAAAAGAAATTACAAATTAATCTTTTTGTGATTTATTATTGTGAAAAAAATCAGATAATAATTAATTAATGTATTTATAACGTAAAAAGCATTAAACTGTAATTTTCATTTAGACATTAAAATGATTTAATATAATTAAAGTTTTATGATGCACATTATATCCAATATTCAATCGTAACCTTTGAATACATTATCAATTTATGTCACCTAATTTTAAGAAACTGAATTTTATTCTTTATTTAATTTATTATTTTAAAAAACTTATTCAGCTAATAATTAATTGATTATTTCACAATATCGGAAACATTTATTTATAATTTTTATTAAAGCATTCACATAATCTTCAAATAATTTTTTTTCAAATTTCGGATTTCATTTCTTAAAATTTGAATTATAAATAACATTTTAAACTAATTCCAGAAATCATAAGTTGTAATCAAATAAATTAACAGTTGATCAGTTAAAAACATAAAAATCATTAAAAAATTATTTTAATTGAATCATTTTAATAATTTTTACATTATATTTACTTTAAATTTAAAAACAGCATTTCTGTACGTGTAATTTATTAAAAATTCCTAAAACTAATTTTGAAAAAAGTTAATTTATTTACTTGTAATTTTAGAAATTGAATTTAGATACTCATTTGACTTCTCCAGCATCATATTTTTTCATCATATTTTTTCTAATTTTAATTTTAATTTCTGAATGTCTTTACTCATTTTGAAATAATATCAGAAAATTCAAGTTTTAACAGAATTACTTAATAATTATTCAATCATTGCAAAAGAAAGCATTAAACCATTATTTTAATTGAAAATTTAAATAATATAAAGATTTAAAACATTATTTTCATTGAAACATTTAAATAATTTTCATTAATAATATTTTTTTAATTTGAACTTGTCTTTGTTTAATTTTAATTAATTATAAGCGTTTAACTAATTTTAGGAAATATCAATTTTTTAGAATCTATTAATAATTAACTAATGAGTAAAGAACGTCAAAAGCATTTAATAATTATTTTCACTAAAATGTTTATGCATTTAATTTTTTTTATTGAATTTAGATACTTATTTTTCAACTTCGCAAACATTGGAAAAAGTCTTGTAATGGATATGTTATAAATAAAAAAAAAATTTATTATAGAAATAATAGCCAATAGTTAATTACACACTCAGTTCATAATATAAAAAGCAGTAATAAATTATTCTTACGGAAACATCAAAATGATTTTCACCCTATATTTTGCTGAAAATTGAAATTGTTAATAATCTTTTGAAATAATTCCATAAAAACTTAAAACATGATAAAACATTATTTTAAAGATGGAATTCAGATAAATATTCCAAAACATAGAAAACATTTTAAAAATTATGAAATTGGGATAGGGAAAATTATCAATATAAATACAAAGTAAATTTAAGATTGTGAAAACAATTAATCAGCTTATAATAATTAAACAATCACTAACCTAAAAATAACTAAATAAATGATTTTCATTCAATCATCGAAATAATTTTTATATTACATTTTTTTTTTCTTAATCTGCATCGAAGAATTATTTTCAATAAAAATATAAATGATTCTTATTTTATATTCTGCTTGGAACTCAAAATTGCATTTATAAGAAATTTATTTTATTGTTTCAGTACCTTTTAAACTAATTCCAGGAAATATTGAAATATATGTAAAATTAATTTTGAAAAATGAATTCAGGTTATAATCACACTAGAAAATACATAAATTTTACTTTATAATATAGCACTGCGGTGGTGCTTCATGGAAAAAATGTTAAACAAAAACAATACTGAATTATTTGAACAATTAATACTCTGCAGTCACAAAATCAAAAACAATGCATGTTACGGGTCCAATGGAGAAATGGAAACAAACTTTAGTTTGTATACACAAATGGCCCTCTGATTATCGACACTTAAAATACATCAATTCTAGTTCACAATATAATGGTGAGGTGGCGCCACGAACTTTGAGAATTTTGACATTGGTGTAGAATTCCTACCTCAAAATTTAAGTTGCCATGAAAAGATTGCGAGAATTTTTCACTCAAGAAAGAAATAAAATTTTATCTAAAATTGTTAAACCTCGAAGCCAAAAGACGAATTTTCCCTACAAAAATTGATTTTTCAAACCAAAATGTGAGTTTTAAGCAAAAATATTAATTTTACAGGAAACTGATGCATTTTTACCTAACAACATAAAATTTCAAACCAAGAAAATTATTATTATTATTATTATTAATATTCAAGCAGGCATAAGCATTTCAAAGAAAATTAAATTTGTAACAATTTAGTTTAACTTTTACCCAAGTAGTTGAGTTATCACTTTAAAAAGATTATTTTTTAACAAAATAGTTAAACTTTCAACCAAAGAGATGAATTTTCAAATAAAAATATAAATTTTTAAGAACACAAAAATTGTTTTCTTACAGTGCGAATAAACTATATCCTGCAAACAAAATGCTTGAATACTCAAACAAAGAAGCAGTGTTTTTAACCAAAAAGTTGAATTTTCATTTAAAAAATGAAATTTCTGCTAAAACATATAAATTTCCAAATCTAAAAGATACATTTTGCAAAAATAGTTGAATTTTCTGTTAAAAAACATTTCAATTGACTTTTCAATTCAAACTTGAGCGTGCCTAGGGTGCGCGGCTCTTGTTTGTCGCGCTGCGCGCTCGATAATATATTTGTCTCGCGCTCTTTTGTTAAAGCTCCTTGGGCTTTAACGAAAACATTCTCATCACGCATATCATGCTTCACACTTATTTTCATCAAAATTTATAACTTTTCAACATTCTGTTCAATTCCATTATATAAAATGTATATCTCATTTATTTCTGTACCTCGGTCTGGGCTGTTTATTCAGATATTGAAAAATGAAGTACAAATATCCTTTTTAATTATTTTTTTCTTATTATTCTTTAACAAAAGTATTTTTAATGTATTATATTTATCATTGAAAAAATTCGCATTTTATTGAAATGAAAATTCCTATTTAACATTTTACTGCAAATTGTGTCGTTTTTTTATAAGTTTATTTGTTTATATTCAATGCAGATGTAATTTAGGCGAAAAAAGTTGGGAAATAAAATGTTTTTGTATCTAGTGCCCTTTTTCCTAAAATGTAATTTTTTTACTTTTACATATTTTTATAATCAGAGTTTATAACAATCTTTTACATAGTTTTTGGTTAAACAACGTTTGCCTTGTAAATTTGTTCATCTCTTGTGTCGTTTTTCCTTAACTTTATTTTTTTAGTTTTTCATCTTATTTTTTACGATTGAAAGACAATCTAATCGTTCTATCTAAAAATTGATTAATAGCAAATTTATAGATCTTTTTAGGGTAAACGACTTTAGTTTGTTAATTTTAGTTCAAACCTTGTGTCGCTTTTCGAAAAAATTTTCAATTTTGAATGATATTGTTTACTTATCAAAGATTATTCATCACAAATTTAATTGAATTTTCGCTATTTTCTGCAAGTGCAACTATTGTCTATTTTTTTTGTCGTTTGTCCAAAACTTTAATTTTTTTTATGTTGTTTTTTACGACTAAGAATAAAAACTATTTATCCAATTAAAATGAGATTAATGACAAATTTGTAGATCTTTCTAGGGCGCAAAATTTTATTTGACTCATTTTTTTCGTCTCTTGTATAGTTTGACAGCAAAATGGAATTTTTGATTTTTGATTATTTTTTGTATGATCCAAATTAATTTTCAACTTTTCGATTAAATTTAAAAAGTTTTCATGATAATCTTGTTGGGCTTTCAAAATCAACGTTTTTTTTTTGACTTTTTTTATATCATGCGTTTTTTGGTCTAAAAAGTTCATTTGGGTTTTTATTTTTGGATTTTTAAAATTCTATAAATCTCATAAGTTTTATTTCAAGAAAAAAAGTCATAATGATAAATTGTTCGAGTTTCCGAGAACTATAAATATCCGTAAATAGAATTTTTAAATCTTGAAAAAAATAGTCTCAAATACTATGAAAATGCGCTTACTTTTTGAATTTTCCTCCGAAAAAAACCAATATCTTCTCATTAGGATGAGAATGTAAAAAGGACTTTATAACGAAACTGTTGAATTCTCTACTAAATAGTTGCATTTACATCGAAAAAAGATCAAATTTCTCTTAAAGCAGATTAATTTTGGTCGCAAAAAAAATGTTTAATATGATTGAATTTTCATTCAAAAATCATTCCAGTTTACTTTTTAAGATCAAAATAAGAATTTTTTAACAAAAAATAAATTTCGACCAAAAAATGAATTTGCAATTCTGAAAGACAAACTTTTTTCAACCAAAAGTGATAAAAATATAGCAAAATAGTTGAGTTCTCTATCAAATAGTCAACACCAAAATATGAATTTTAAACAAAAATTAAATTTACTATGAAGTAGTTGAATTTTCAGCAAAACAGGGGAATTTTAAACTAAAAAATATGTCTTTTTAACAAAACAGATTCTCAGATTTCTCTTAAAATAGTTAAATTTTTAAATAAAAAAATAAAATTTCCAATAAAAAGGTAAATTTTGACCCAGAAAAGATTTCAGTTCTCTTTTCAACACCAAAATATTACATTTAAACAAAAAGACTGATTTTTTGAACAGCTTAATTTAAACAAAAATTATGAATTTAACCAATTTTGTTGAATTTTCTACCAAATAGTAGCATTTTTTTCCTACAAAGACGTAATTTCTCCTAAAGTAAGTGAATTTTAAAACCAAAAAGACAAACTTTGAAAAAAGACGTTGAATTTTTAACCGAAGGAATTAATTTTTTATTGAAGAAAGATAAAATTCCTTCTAAAACAGATAAATCTAAAAAAAACTTAAAAAAGAAAGTACAATTTTTATCCAAAAAAGATTCGAGTTCACTTTTTAACCCTAAAATAAGAATTGTAAACAACAAGTTAATTTTCTGCTAAACAGTCGATTTTTTACCCAAAAGGTACAAAAAAGACGAATTTTCAGAAAAAATAGTTGAAGGATCCCCTCCCCTCTTCCGTAGAAAATCATAACATATGTGCCCCCCCCCCCCTCACACACACATGGAGCTGTTACGTAATTTAAGTACGGTCCCTAACAGAGACCAAAAAGAGTAGGGAACAAGATAAAAAAAATATTATTTGTTGTATTGTTTATTTATTTTTGTAAAATACTTAAGATTTATTTTTTCTTATTTTTGGACCAAAGAAGTCACATTTAGGAAATCAGAATTTATATTTCCAACCCCATAATGATATTCACCAACCCCCTAAAATCATAGGTACCACTTATGCCTGATTAAATTCCAATTAAAAAATAAATTAAATAAATTTATAATATAATAAATTAAATTAAAAAATTAAATTAAAAATAATCAAACAACTCACCTCCACAAAACGTCAAGGTATATTTTCAACCTCATGATAATATTTAGCAACCCCTGAAAGCCACTCAAAATTTAATGTTATTATGGTGTGGGCATTATGGTGGTCCAAAAAAGGCATTCCATCCACAGGGTAAGTTACTCCCCCCTCCCCCCAAAATATTTTATTTCCGGAGGAAATAAATCCATACTTCTTTTTTTCAAAATTCAAATATTAAAATCCAATTTGATTGACATGGGGAAATTTTAGATTTTCCAAACATTTGAACTCAGCTCCAGGATTTTATCGAAACGTGCCAAACTTTTTAGAGATTGAAGAGCAGTATCTACGAAATAAAACCATGAAAATAACTTTTATTTTTAACCCAAATATGACCCAAAAATAAAAAATCATTTTTTCGTAATATTTTTAATTTTTAGCTAATTCTTTAGTTATTTTTATGCAAATAATTATTAAAAAAAATGTAACTTATTTAAACAATCATTTATTTTCAAAATAATGTGAAAAATAATCGTGTTTTCTTATTGACATGCAATAATTAGTCATTTTTTGCAGTAGTCATTTTTTTAAAACATTATGTAATTATTAAAACAATGACTTATTGTTTATTTACAAAATTTCGCAAAATTGAGTCAGAGATGTCCAATTTTTTCCAATTGATATCCAATGCTACTTTTTGTTAAATAATTACAATATTTTGATACATTTTTTTAAATTTGTCATAAATCTCTATTAGTTTAAATAATTTTAATTTGCTTAAGCCGTTTTTTTCGATTATTAAAAAAAATGAAATAAAATAGAATACGTACAATTATTTTCTTAATTTATCGTGTATAAAAAAAGTGTAATGACCATTCTTTAATTGTTTAAACAAATCTAGTTTGTTTAAATAACAGTTTAGGAAAAATTTAAATGTAAACATTAACATTTATAAACATATAAGCTCCATGAGCATTCAAGCTTTAGCATTTAAGCTTGAATGTCATTCAAGTTTAAACATAAATTTGAAAATAATAATTTGGGAATAATTGAGCGTTCCGATTCCAGAACGGGACATAACTCGGTAAAGTTGGAGGGAGGTTGACCCCTGGCAATTAAAAATCAAAATTTGAAAATTTTATTTGTGAAGAATGCATTCTTATAGGAAATTAGGTAGCGCATCTTTTTTTCTGGCAAAAAAGTTTATTCTATTATAGTTTTCGAGATAACCATGATAATGATGTTTTTTTCTGAAGCCGATTTGTAATTAATTTTTGGTCTCTCGCTCGTCGTCACATCTACAATTTTTGGAATTTTTGATGAAATTTTGATAGAATACTCTTTAAAGTGTCCTTAGAACGATAATATCCTCAAAAAGTGTATATCAATATTTATAACAAAATAAAAAATTGTTTTCTAGGCCATTCTGAAGTCAATTCCTCATAATCTTCGATCGCTTCGTTTATCGAGCGAAGTTTGAGGAAATATAAACTTTCTGTGGAGAAGTTGTTCAGAAAACTATAAGAAAGTTTTCTGTAAAAACCTTTTTTCAAAAAACTGCATAGGTAAATAATTGCGAATGTAAAACTTGGAGCGCGCGCTTCGTATTAATCCATGTCTATTAGACAGACGGAACCACTTGCAGTACAGCTAGCGAAGGAGTAAAAATATAAACAATGGAATACCTGGAGTTATATTAGATGACCTTCAAATGTCGTTTTGGCTCTTCTACATTGTGCTTTGTCATACCACAATATTCACATCGTTCCGCGAGTTAAATAATATTTCGTGAAATTCATAGTTGAAGGAATTCTCTTTTTTTCGAAATGGAAAAAGAATCACAGGGTACTCTCCGCGCTAGGAAACGCTCTAGATGTAAAGATAACTGGTCGAAAAATGTTAGGAAAAAATGCAGAAATAACGTAAGTGAAATGTGTGAACAATTCTTTCTTAGCTTTACTAATTGAAAACAAATTGAATAAATTGAATAAATTCTGTAGAATTATTCTTGTAGAATGCATTTAATATAATCCTCACATGAATTGTATGGAAATTCTATAGAATTTTTTTAGAATTCATGGGTGAGGATTCTTTAGAGTACATTCCACATGAATAATAGTTTATTATTGTATATTTATTATTATATTATTATATAACTTGTTCACTTGTGCGTCATAAAAGTATTCAAACTCTTTAAATATATCATAATTCGATACTTTTCGTATTATTCTGAACTTTCGCATTATTCACCTGCGTACCTACATTTGAGTTCGCCCGAATGCCTGCCGCCTATAAGAGTTTAGTTCGCGCGCTTCAAGTTTTGCATTCGCAGTTTTTTACCTATTCAGTTTTTTGAAAAAAGGTTTTCACAGAAAACTTCCTTATAGTTTTCGGAACAACTTCTTCACAGGAAGTTTATATTTGCTCAAACTACGCTCGATAAACGAAGCGATCGAAGCTTATAAGGAATTGCATTCAGAATGGACTAGAACATTTTTTTAAATTTTGTTATAAATAATGATATACACTTTTCGCTCATATCATCGTTCTAAGGATAGTTTAGAGAGTATTGTATCCAAATTTCATCAAAAAATTCCAAAAACTGTAGATATGACGACGAGCGAGACACCAAAAATTAATTACAAATCGTCTTCAGAAAAAGACATCATTATCATGGTTATCTCGAAAACTATAGCAGATTAAACTTTTTTAGCAAAAGGAAAAAAGATGCGCCATCTAATTTCCTATAAGAATGCATTCTCCAATAATCAAATTTTCAAATTTCGCTTTTTGCTTGCCAGGGGCCAACCTCCCTCCAACTTTACCAAGTTATGTCCCGTTCTGGAATCGGCGCGCTCAATTTGCACCGACCCATTTAAAAATAATTAAAATTTCTTTTTCCGGGAAACAAACAAACGTGGGTGGGGGGAGTTAGATCTCCAAAAATCTAAAGACAATTTTTTGACCACCCTAGTATATTATATTACGAAAATAGTTAACTCTTCGATGTAATACTTAAAAAATTGCATGACACTATTTTTCCAATATTTTTTAAACTTTATGCTTCTTTTGACACTATTTTTAATTTCTCAAATGAGTCCGAGGCCTGAACCTGTAATAATACAAAATTTAAGTTAATTTTTTTTTATTAAATTTGGTGATTTAACGATAGCCTATTGCTGTATTTATTTGTAACACTTTGATTAAACCTGGACTGGATTCTGTTCTGAGGAGTGAACAGGCAGAAACCCTTGAGGTCAAACATTGCTGGGTTTGATCGATAGTAATTGGTGTACATTATTCTGGTTTCGGTGATTGGATAGGTGGTGGCGGGGTTGCACCAGCCAAGCCGCTTCGAAGCTATCAGGGTGTCAAGAGTCCCCTTGGCAGCCTGGGGGGCTCATCTCGCTTCTCTAGAGACAGCTCGGTATCCCTGTATAGTATACCAGGTTAGTAGCAACTTCAAAGCGAGCTGGAAAATGGAAAAGCAGGAAAATGGAAAAATAAAATAGCTATTTGTGATACAAGTGTGCAAAGTAGGCAATTGTCCACCAGAGTCAAATGTGCAGCTGAAGACAAATGCAGGCTTCACACTCTATCCCCTATAGACCTATATGCCTGTTGGGTGTAGCTATAATGGTACCATCAATTTAAAATTATTGCGATGAAATTTGAATTTCAATTCAATATTAACAATAAATCTTACATTCAATCATTAATTTTAGACTTTGTAATTATATTTTTGATTGAAATGAATTGATATTCACTGCTCTTTTTCATTAACTTTGCTCAAGTAATTTTAAGGTACCCAATAGTTCGCGTGTTGGGTGGCGCTGTTGTCAAGGTCAAATAGGTACCCTTCAGGCGTATTTCCCTCCATTCTCTTTTTTTAAGAATTCCTCTTTTTTACCTGTTTTCAAGAAACTTCCGCTTTTTCTCGATTTTTTCCTCTATTACGAACAGAATGAATAGAATTCAATAAGAAAAAGAAAATTTATTTTTGGTCAAAAGTCCAATATTTTTCTTTGAAAAGTCTACTATTCTCTTTTGTTGAAAATCTACTTATTTTATTGAAAATTCATTACTTTTCTTGAAAATTCATATTTTTGTTGAAAAAATACAACTGTTTTATTGTATATCCGTGTTGATTTGAAAATAGTAGAGCTTGTAGTAGAAGATTAAAAATGATTTTTTTTGAAAATTCATCTTTCTTGGTTGAAAATTATCTTCTTTGTTGAAAATTCAACTATTAGGTAAGAATAGTGTTAAAAAGTAATGTTTTTTCAGTCGAAAATTCAACTGTTTTATTGTACATTTGTCTTTTCGAATAAAAAACTTGTCCTTTCGGGCTAAAATTAACCTTTTATGGTACAAAATTAACCTTGTTCTTGAAAAAAACAGTCTTCTAAAAAAATTAAATTTTTTAGTTTAATACCTCAACTATTTAATTGAAAATTTATGTATTTTGTTGAAAATTCGTCTTTTTAATAGAACATTAATCTTCTTGGTAAAAAAAAATTTTTTGGTTTCAACCTAAACTGTACATGGTTCATGGTTTTAACTGAAAAATTCGAATTTTTTTGGTTGTGTATTAGTCTTTGAACTAGAAATTTACCTATTCTATTTCTGGTTCAAAATTGATATTTTCACTTTAAAATTCAATTATTTGATTAAAGATTCATGTTTTTTTTGTTTTGTTAAAAATTTGTCTTTTTTAGTAGAAACTTAATCTTCTTGAGTGTAAATTTGTTTTTTAATTTAATATTTTGGTTGAAGATCAATAATTTCAGTATAAAATTCATTTATTTTTTTGAAAAACGAACTGTTTTATTGGAAAAATTCGTTGTTTTTTGTTGAGAATTAATCTTTTTAAATTGATATTTAACTATTACATTTTTGGTTGAAAATGTTATTTATTCTTTTTGTTGATAATTCTAGTATTTCGTTGAAAATTCATGTTTGCTTTGTTCAGAATTCTTCTTTTTTATTAGAAGTTTAATTTTCTGCGATGAAAATACATATTTTTTGTTGAGACTGGAACTTCATTGTTAAATTTTGTTGTTAAGATTCACCATTTCAGGTAGAAGTTCATCGTAAGTTCATACTGGGTGAAAAATTATATTTTCATGTTAAAAATTCAATTTTTGGTTGAAAATTCAAGTTTTTGGTTAAAAATTCATTTTTTTTTTGAAATTCTACGATTAAGATTTGCATACCATTATATTATTGAATAATATTTTACTTGGCTGAACTTCTTTATTTAAAATGCATTTTTTGGTTGTAGATTCAATATTTCAGCTGAAAATTGATCTCTTTTTATTATCATTGAACCATTTTCTTGAAAACTCTTTTATAATTTTGTTTGAGCATTCATATTTTTTAATAAAAATTTAACTATTCCACTTTCGATTAAAAATTGATCGTGTTTGTTTAAAAATTCAACCATTTGGATAAAAATTCATGTATTTTGTTGAAAAAAATATATTTTTATTAGAAAATTAATCTTTTGGGTTAAAAATCACGTTTATTCTGTTTTGAATTCAAATAAATTTCAAACAAAAATAAATTTTGGGTTTGAACTTTCGAAGTCTTCAAATGCTGCAATAGCACTAGTAGCAATTGACTTTAGACACATGTATCACACGCTGTGTTTTGCAACAACCGTCTGAGAAAATAATTAAGCCATTTTTTACACTCTCACCAAATTTCCGATCAGGTACGGTGATTTCAGAAAAATTTGTGTACATTTTTTTAAAGAATTTTTTGAAATATTAAAATTTTACCGGTGTGCAAAATTACTGATCTCTAAAGTGCGCATGCGCGTCCATTGCGCCAATTAGCAAAGTAGAAGAATTCGAAAGTGCGCATGCGCCAATATAATTATCGCACAGTCTCCCGAATTGATGCACTTTGCACATCATTTAGAGGCATGGACGTCCTTACTTTCGAGGTGGGTGTTGCAAAAATTAACTTTTCTATATTGTTTGAATAAGCGCTGTTTCAGATCAGTAATTTAAATTATAAATCGGAAACAATAAATAGTTTTAATTTGAGGATGGCCACTAGAGTGGGGAATGATGGGAAATTTTTGTTTAAATTCGAGTGGTCGAGTGGTACTCAAGGTTCTCATAAATAAATTTTTTCTACGTTAGAATCAAATAACCTGGCTTCATACTCTTTTCCCTAATCCCCTCTTTTTCCCTTTTTAAAGAATTACTTTTCTTTCTTTTGTTTTTGTCAAGAAAATCTCCCTTTTTCTCATATTCTCGCTTTGATGAGAAGTGCACCCAATAAGAAAATAAAACTGCTTTTAGTTGTGAGTTCATTCTTTTTAATTAAAAATTCTACTAACAATTTTTAGTTGAGAATTCGTCTCTTTTTGTTAAAAATTCTACTGTTTGGTTGAAAATTTAATTATTTTGTTGAAAATTCAACTACTTTGTTAAAAAGTCATCTTTCTGGTGAAAAATTCGACTGTTTTGTTGTAGATCTCTTTTTTGATAGAAAATTCCTCATTTTGGCTAAAAAATTCATATATTTGTTTAAAAATGAAGCTATCTTTTTAATAAGTCGCCCTTTTTGGTCGAGAATTTAACTGTTTTATTATACATTCGTCCTTTTAAATAAAAAAGTCGTCCTTTTTGGTCAAAAATTCATATTTTATTTTATGTAGATAAGTCTTTTTTGGTGGAACATTCATCTTGTTTGATTTAAGATTAAAATTTTGCTATTCAAAATTCAAATGCCTTATATATAAAAAAAATTTTATTTAAAATTTTACAAATTTAGTTGAAATTGAATCTGTTTTTGGTTAAAATCAAATAAATTTTTATTGAAAATTCAACACTTTTTTTCTTTTTTCCTTGATTGTAAATTATATTGTTTTATTTGTAGTTAAAAATTCATTATATTGATTAAAAATTCATCATTACAGTTAGAAACTTATCTCTTTGATTTAAAAATTACCTATTTTGTTAAAAGTTCGTCTACTTTCTTAAAAAGCCATAATCTGTGGAAGTAAATAATTATTTTTTGTTGAAAATTCATCTTTTTGGCTCAAAATTCAATTATAGTAGTTTGAAAGTTAAACTTCTGTATTAAAAGGTCATCCTTTGGTTTAAAATTTATTATTTTAGTTGAAAATTGATATTTTTGTAGTCGAACATTGATCTATATGGTTAAAAAATCGTGTATTTTGTTATAAATTAATATTCTTTGGTAGAAAATGAATGTTTTTGGTTAAAAATGCCACTCTTCTCCTTCTGAAACTCAGCTACTTTGTTAAAAATTCATTTTTTGGTTAATGATAACTATTTGAAATTCATCTTTATAGGTTGAAAGTTCAAATATTTGCTTAAAAACTCAACCATTTGTTGAAAACTAATCCGTTTTGGGAAAAGGTTTCAACTGTTCTGTTGAAACATCATTTTTATGGTTGAATTCAACTATGTTTGATTTAAAAGAAAAAAAATTCTTTGTTTGAAATATTAACAATTACATTTTTGTGGCAAAAATGTTGTTGAAAATTCAACTCTACTTTGTGGAAACCTGAACTACTAATTTAGACATTTATTTTATTGGTTGAAAATTAATCATTTAAGTTGAAAATTCCTCTCTTTGGTGAAAAATTAATCTTTTTAACTGAAAATTTAGCTATTCCACTTTTTATTGAAAATTGATATTTTTTAGTTGAAAATTCATGCACTTTGTTGAAAGTTAATGTTTTTGGTTAAAAATTGAACTATAATTGCTTGAATCTTGAACTAATTTGTTAAAAATTTATTTTTTAGTTAAAGATTCATCATTAAAAATTTTTTTTTAATTCTGAAAAAAGATCTCCTTTGGCTCCGCTTGGATTCGAATCCAGGTATTCCGATTGCCTGTCGGAATTTTCATAGTTTCAGTTTAAAATTCATTTCTTTGGTTGAAAAATTACCTATTTTGTTCAAAATTCTACTCTTTTTGGTTGAATAATCTTTTTAATTGAAAATTCCACTTTTAGTCGATAATTGCAATTTTTACTTAAAGATTTAAGTACACTTGCCTGAAAGGTAAACTACTTTGTTAAGAATAATTTTTGTTTTGTTTAAAGATTCATCATTTCAGTTAAAAATTAATTTTTGTTGTTGAATATTAATCTTTTTAATTGGTTGTAAATTGGTCCTTATAGTTAAACATTCAACTATTTGTTTGAAAATTCATCTTCATGGTTGAAAACTCAACTATAGTAGTTTGAAAGTTGAGCTTTTAGTAAGAACTATTTTTTTTTTGAGATTTATCGTTTCAGTTGAAAGTTCATATCTTTGATGAAAAATAAACTATTTTGTTAAAAATTCTTTTTTTTATGTGTGTAAAATTAATATTTTTAACACAGAAATTTTAACTAGTTTATTTTTTGTTTAAAGTTTATATTTTTTATTTAAAAATTAAATTATTTGATTGAAAATTTATATATTTTGTTGCAACTTTACCTTCTTGGTTGAAAATTAAATTATACTTGGCTGAAACTTAAACCACTTTATTCAACAATCATTTGTTTGGTTGAAAACTCATCAATTTAGTTGAATATCATCAATTCAATTGAAAAATTAACTATATTTTTGAAAATTCCAGTCATGTTTAATTCAATACGGTACCTACACTACCGTCGGAAATTATGAGATCGATTGACGATAACTCAGCAAAAAAAAAATGATAGGGCATTTAAAAAAAAAACAGTTGGAAAGCCTATGAAATTCGACATCTAGTAATGTCAAAACAGATTTTATTTTGATCTGCTGAAGAGAATACAGTACGTGATAAGTTTAAAAAAAATTGTTGCAAAAATCTGAAAATTCAGCGACATAGAGCCTGAATATTTTATCTTTAATTTAAGCCAAAGAAACTAGAAAAATCTTTATCGGTTCCCGAGATACGATTAAAAATGTTCAATCTTATCTGATTTGAGTTTTAGTCGACAATCACGGTTCTCGGCCGGTCTGCTGCTCGCCTCCTTCATTGAGGCAGGACCGAATAGGCCACACACAGAGGTGATGCTTGATTAGGGCTCTTTTAAACTTTTGACCCTGCTCATCAGTAATTTTTATTTCAAATTATTGTAAATTTTTAAAATTATTCATTGTTTTTTTAATTATTCCTTTCTTTTTTCATTTCTTAAGATTCTTATCAAGTAGAATATTAATAAAAATGTAGATATATTGTGACGAGAGTAAACTATTTTTCAAACGAATCAAGCAGCTAAATTCTAAATAAATTATTTATATGAAAAACACTTAAAAATATTAAAAGTGAATAATAATGGAATTTCCAAAATAAATTAAATATAAGACAGTGCTTAGGTGTAATAAAAATTATATTTTCAAGTTCTAATAAGTAGTTTATTATTTTCCTTTACACAAAATTTTTTTTTACACAAACAACTCGCTCATTATTTAATTTTCCGATGATCAAAATTACAAATAAATAGGAAAAAGTATATGTACTAATTTCAAGAATTCGCAAAGCAGGCATTGATGCGAAAGGTGGCTACTTCGAGGAGTCCCGTGTCTAAAAAGTTGCTTTCTTGAATTGAATCAGAATATTATATTAAACGAGTTACATTATTAAACCTTTTAGACTGTTTTTCATATAAAAAATTTATTTAAATTTTTTATCTAACTTTTAATTATACTTGAAATTTTTCCTATTTTTGTTGTTGTAATTTTGATAATCGAAAAATTATATAATGAGCGAGTTGTTTGTGTAAGAAAAATGTTTGTCTAAAGGAAAATAATAAACTATTTATTATAAATTGAAAAGATAATTTTCAATACAGCTAAGCACTATTTTATATTTAATTTATTTTGGAAATTCCATTATTATTCACTTTTTAATATTTTTGAGTGTTTTTCATATAAATAATTTATTTAGAATTTAGCTGCTTGATTCGTTTGAAAAAGAGTTTACTCTCGTAACAGTATATCTACATTTTTATTAATATTCTAGTTGATAAAAATTTTATAAAATAAAAAAAACTGTTCATCATTTTTTTATTCTTTAATGTTACCATAATTCTGAATTGAAATAATTTTAAATAATTAAAAAAACAACGAATAATTTAAAAAATTTACAATAATTTGAAATAAAAATTACTGATGAGCAGAATCAAAAGTATAAGAGAGCCCCAA
>JAAAKG020107182.1:0-15617 GCA_010014905.2 Druon quercuslanigerum | reverse complement strand
GAGATTGATCAGCAACCTGGGTCGGAGCAGTGTTGCGGAATGAACGTGTTATTTAAATAAATAACACGATAATTCTAAATTAGTCCAAAAATTCTATAACCCCTTCCTCACACTACTCCCCTCCCCACCGAGTGAGTCACGCCTACCCCGAAAGGCAAACGGCCTAATGGTGTAATAATAATAATAATATTTAGAAAACCATAGCATTCTAAGCATTATAACTGTTCTGAATTTAAGGTATTTCAAATTAAACTTTTTTTTTTAACTTTTCATTATCTGAAAAAACAGAGTTCTCTCTGACCCAATATTTTTGGAAGAATCCAACAGGTTTGAAAGATTTTTAGGGATTTAAAAGGATTTCAAAAAAGATATAAATGGATTTAAATAATTATAAAGGATTTGAATAATCATTTCGCGGTACTTTAGAGAATGTCAAAGATTTGAAAGATTATTCAATTTCAAATGCTTTTTGACGGATTTCAATTTATTGCAAAAAATATCTAAACACTTGATAATATTTCTATGAATTTATAAAGAATTTCATTAGAATTGAGGGATTCCATAATATTTTAAAGGATTGACAACATTTGAGCGTATTAAAAAAAAAATCCAGGGAGTTTTCAAGAGATTTAAATAATACGATTTTCCAAGATTTCAGTAATTTCAAGGGATTTTAAAGGTTCCAAATAAGATATTTTATTAAATTTTCCAGGATCGCAAAGGATCTCATAGGAATTTAAATATTTCAAGGGATGTCAAGGAAAAATAGTCAGATTTCACATAATTTCACCATATTTTAATGGGCTTAGAGCAATTATAATATTTTAGGAATTGCATCGGATTTCAAAGATTTGAAGATTTTTTTCAACTATTTCAGGGTATTTTAAATGATTTTAAAGAATTTGGCAGATTTTAGGATATTTTAAGAGATTTTAAGAAATTTTCAATACGTTTCAAGAAATTGAAGGGTTTCCAAGGATTAAAATTTGCTTAGGTTATCTTTAAAGAGTCCAAGGAAATGTTCAAAAGCTTGAAAAAATAGCAAGATATTTCAAAATATTTGAAAATATGCACTTTACATATTTTAGGGTATTTTGAAGAATTTCAAAGACATTTTTGAGAGATTTGCAAAATTGAAAGGAACTTTTAATGATTTTAAGGAATTAAAAAAATGATATGTAGTTGAAATTTTTTTTTGAATATTTAAGAAAATTTAATAGGACCTTTACAGTTTTAGGATATTTTAAAAGATTTCACGGAAGTTGTAAAGGATTTTATAGTATTTCAAAGATTTTAACAGATTTTGAAATCTTTAATTATAGGTGGTTAAATAAATTTTATGGAATTTCACGGGGTTTAAATGAGATTTATATCTATACCAATGGATTGTAAAGATTCAAATTAGAAAATTAGAATAAGATTTATAGAAAAATTTAATAAGATTTCCAAGATTAAAAGGATTTAAAATTTTTTAATTTCAACGAAAACATTTTTGTAAATAATATTAAAAAAGTAATAAATGGTTGAAGCCTTCTTTCAACATAGTGAATTTAAAAAATGATAACTTCCGAAACTGATCAAGTTCGAATGAAATGCGCGTAAAAATTTAATATTCATGAAAAAGCATTAAGGACTGCGCATTTGAAATTAATAATTGTATATGGTCAAACAAACTAAAATAACAAACCCTACATAAAAAAATTTGTAACATTCCTGATTAAGTACTTAAAAATTAAAAAAAAAATGTGTAAATTTAAACTTTTAAAGATTAACAACTTTAGTTTTAAGGCCTCAAAAATTAAATTATTTTCGGATTGCACTTTAGAAATGAGATTTAAAAAAAATAACCACTGTCCTTTTTGTGAACCCTACAAGTTTAATTATTTTAAAGATGTTAAAAAATAGATGGTTTTTAATCAGAAACTTAAAAAAATGTAAAATTGCGAAGTTGAAGCATTAAAGATTTAATAATTCCAATGTTTTGAAACAAATGGAAGAACTCTTGAACAACTTCGGAACAACTTCATATTTCTTCAAGGCAAAGATAAGGGATCATTCACAAACTGCGTGGCGCGCTTTTCTTTTGTTTAAATGAAGATGAGAATATTATTTCCGTGAAATGAAAAAGGATACATCAATATAAACAAAAAATAAACGCGTCACGTAGTTTGTGAACGATCCCTAATGTCAAACTGACATTTGCTGTAATAAACTGTCAAATTAAAAGAGCAGAAAAAGCCTCGAGGGAAAAAACACGTGAAAAGCGAGGAAAGCGTAGGAGCTTCAATGTGGAGAAAGTGAATGAATGAATTTGAAGATTATAAATATAATTTTAAAAAAATACCCAACTACGTGGTTTTGTAGTTAAACATATGCATGTTATTAATTTGTAATTCAATACATATATTTGCTCATATTTTTGATTTTATCCAATGAAAATTGAACGAATAAATTTGCACTGTTGCATAAGATGGTCCAATTTCAAACTCTTTCAAGTTTTCAAATGAAACTCATTCAATTTAGAAAGTTTATAGTTTCAAACAGTACAATCTTGAGCGATTTAAAATTTAAAACTAAATAAGAAAAAAAAATTGAGCAAAAACCTTAAGTGGTCAGTGTGGTAAAATTAAAAAATTGTTCAAAAAGTGAGTAAGCGTGACTTTTTTTAAAAATACTAACCATATCTGAAAGGAGTCATTTGATGTCAGACTTACTATACTATGTGCATTCACATATTATTTACTTCAATTTTTATTGTTGTTTTTCAGGATTCCACAATTTGCAACAATAACGCGATTCAAAACTTGACCACTTTCTGTTCCATGCTGCTCAATCTAAAATAAAATAAAAACATAATCTATAAAATACAAAATTTTTGAAAAAATCACCTTATAAATGAAATTTACTTTTGACAGATTTTTCAATCCGCGGATAATTTTTCCAAAAACAACTCTCTTTCTATCTAGAGTTTCAAGTTTTCGAAACGTTATATTAAATTTGGAATTATTAGTATTTTTTCCATCACTCCACATGGAAATGACTCCACGACCAGCGTGCTTTAAACTGAAATTTTCATCCTCAAAAGTGTCACCATAAATTGATGAACCACCCGTTCCATTTATTTTTGTAACGTCTCCTCCTTGACACCAATAACCCGAAAGAATTCGATAGAATTCTGTTCCCCTATGAAAACCCAGAAAATTTATTTCTCATTTTTTACAAGAGAATTACAAAATAGTTTTAGCAAATAAATGGGATAAAGTAGATGAATACTTGTAGGAAAGGCCATTTGTGCCTCGACACAATTCTTCGAAGTTGGCGCACGTCCGCGGAACGTAATCTGAGTAAATTTCAAAAACGATTCTCCCCAAGTTTTGTTTGGTTTCTGCGAGTTGAATGTCAAAGAAACACTTTATTCGACGTTTGGGATCTTCAATTTTCGATGGTTCTTTTATTATTGAAAATTGTATTCCATCTGTTTCCCTCAAGGGATTGGGGTACCTAAAATCATTTTTAAGTGTTCAGCTAAAAAATCTATTTATACAAAAATATTAATAAATTTTAAGATGATGGAATTTATTTTATTGATCATATTTGACTTGGACTTTTTTTCCAAAAGGGCTCTGTTCTTTTCCCAGTCCTTTAAAATCTTTGCTCTAGAATATTTAGAATCGACTTGTTTAATTCTGATCAACATTTCTTTATTGTCTTCCAAAATGTGCTTTTGATCTTTTAATCTATCTTTTAATTTATCTTCATATATTGGGATCAGTTTATTCCATGAGTCCGTTTTTGGCTGAAGAATATTTAAATAAAAAGAAATTTACAACTCACTGTGACCTATTAAAACTCGGCTGTATTACTAAATAAAATAAAATTTTTGAGAATACAAACTGACGAACGACGAACTATATTTAGTTTTTTTAAAAGGTCCATGTTTTTATCATCTAAATGCTTAACTCGAGCAGCGATTTCTTTAAAATTGTCTTCATTGTAATAAACATCGAGGGAGAATTTTGGTGGCTTATTGTCAATTCGTGGCTGGGCATAAACAACATTTTCTCGATGTTTCCTGTATAGTTTTAAATCCATTTTTTCAGAATTTGTATCTATCTGAAGCGAAAAAGACTAAATATTTGTATTCGGAAATATTACAGAATATTCTAATACTGAAGAACATTTAATTAAATAATTACGTATAAAAAGTATAATAACTTCTAGTTAAAGTAGTTAAAACTGAAACACAAATTAAATTTTTATGAAAAGTCACCTGGCCAGGAAGGAAACGAGATTTTGATTGAGGCTTAAGGGTTTTCGACAATTTACAAAAATCCATTTTTTCCGTTTTTTCTACTCCCATTTTTCTATTTTTAAAAGAAATTTAGTTGCAAAATGCATTTTTACATATTCATTAATATGCAAATAAAATCTTAATTTTGGTTAAATAGGCCAAATGCGGTCGAATTCTTCAACTGTTTCGAATTTTTTTGCTTCGTGGAGAATATTCTCACAAATCACTTTTATTTTCATATAACACTTTTTACAGAAATATGTTAGGTTATTATAAAATCAAACTTTTAGTGAAAATTTAACCAAACACTTTTGATCAAAATTGTTAATAATTATAAATTGTAATGGCTGTCAGAAAAATGAAGCATTCTGTAAAAATTCACTGGTTATGATTCCTGAATCTCTTAATTGGCATTGAAAAAGTTGTTTTTTTGCAGATATATTTACCATCTGTGATTAATAATGAATAAAGCAGTTTCAAATGGCAAAAGTAACGATACAGAAAAATCCACTTTAATAGAATCGGAAGTAAGTATTTAATATTGTTTTTGTAGAAAATTATTCTATTTCAAAAAGAATCTATTCTAAATATATAACATGCTTAACAAGTGTAGACCATGATTATGTTTTCTAATTTTTAAATTAATAAGCAAAAATGTTTCTTTGAATAAATTTATTAGAAGCATTAAAAAAATACTATCACATATAAATTAATATTCAGTTTGTTCAACAAAATTGAGTGAGAATGTGAATATTAATTTGCAAAAAGTGGATACTGGACCTTTATCTTTGATTTTAAATATCTTGACCTGATATCGTTTTTGCAATATTTGGAAACATGTCCACAATTCAGTAACTTTAAATTTCGAAAGGAAACTTAGCATGTGAATTTTTAATCTTTTTTTAATAAAATGTGAATCTAATAAAAATTAAACAATAATGTTTAGATACATCAGAGGAACAAAGGCAATAAATTACAAAATCTCTATAATTATTGTAATTTTCTCAAGAAAATTAGAGAAGGAAAGGATTAACTTCTACAATGATAAAATTGTAAATAAAAACAAAATATAAGTTTTTTCGATTTATTATAAAACATATTAATTCATAATAGATGGTTTTAAGAATAATGAATGGGAAATTACATAAACAAGCTAAACATTTTTTACTTTATAGAACTTTCCTGCATATTTTATTGTAGATTGTTGTAAAAATGAAGTTTTGTTTCTGTTCAAGTTTTTTCACCAGTGTACTGAAATTCTTACAATAACTACACTTCTTTCATTTTAGAAAAATTATCATTTTATTTACACTATGAAATATAATCTTTTCATGGGTATATTCTTCTTTCGAAGTGTCTATTCGAACGGCCGGCCAGACGAGAATACAGTGGTCGGTTGAAACTATGGCCGGTATGCCATTTTTAATTATTAAATTCTAATGCATTATAATATATCAGGAGCATTTCATACGATTGCACCGGCCAAACAAAAACTTTTGACCCAATTATGATATTTAAGATTTCTTTTCGGATTCAGGTTGCGTTTACCGCCTCCTTTCGAAATCCGCGAGAAAATTGTCAAAATCAATAAAATGATAGCGGTTTTTCTGAAAATATTGAAAGTCGATTTTTTCAAAAAAATTCATACTTATTTTCTTTTATAGTTTTTTTTTGAATTTGTGCTATCATAATTAAAATACTTTGTGCGTATTATACTTGATAAATAACTTTTGTGACCTGGAGAATTTTTTTTCTCAAAATACCGAATCTTCGTATTTTTCTTCCAAGCAACAAAAGATACAAAAAATATTAAAAAATAGTTTGCCCAGTTAAAAAAGTCTACAAGAAGTCGTTTTACTAATTAATGATGTCTTGCATCATATCAGAGAATAATAAAAAATTTAATTTTTATAAAGATAAAAACTCTCTAGGTTACAAAACTGGTTTAGCCTACTTATAGAATATCTTTTCTATATAAATAAAAATTGTTAAAAAAATTATTTAAAAATAAAAAATATGGGGTTTGCCCCCTTACACAGAAATTGCCCATATATTTCTAGTCTTTCAACTAGTCTTTCATTCTATGTATAAATGAAAAATTGAAAATGTCTTTTATTCATTTTTTGTATCATTCTGTGATATAGCTAGTTTAATGTCTCTATCCAAATTTATATTCACAATAATAGGCAAAACTTGATGAATAAATTTTTATCCCAAACGACAAGTATGTCCTGATTTTGAAACTGTACACAGAAAACAATTTATACTGCAGGTAATGGCAGATTTTTTCATTCAAAAGAATTGACGGCACTGCTGCAACTGCAGTTTCCGAAAGAAATATTAACTTTATTACTTTTCTCGGAAATGGTACAAGATATCATAAATGAGTGAAGGAACTTTTTGTAGAACTTTTCTAACTCTGCCAATTATTTTCTCCTCATTTTTTCGTATCAGTTGATAGTACAATTTAAATAAAAATTGAGAGAAACTATAAGTGGGAGTTTATTAAGAAAATCGACTTTCAATATTTTTAGAAAAACAGGCATCATTTTTTTAATTTTGTAAATTTTCTAAAAGAAATCTTGAATATCTAAATTAGTTTAAAAATTATACAAGTTAAAGAAAAAATTGGGATTTTTTTTTGAACAAAGAAAAAAAAATCAAATATGCATAACTACGTAAAAAAATGTTTTCACAACTTGAAAAAATACGCATCGCGTAATTTTCTTTAAAAAACAACGTATTTTTCACCGAAAGATTCTGTGACTTGAAGTGTAGAATCCGTCTGATTTGAAAACTATTCGGTTCATAGCAAGCCATTTGTAATGAAATATTATTGTGTCGAAACCAAACCAAATAAAGTTTGTAACTAACGAATTAGAAAGACGATTTGAGAAGCCTCACGATTGTGGTAAGCATTCCTAAAAAATATATGTGCTTTCTATGGGAAATGTGTTTATTCTGTTCAAATATTGCAATTTGATCATTTTTTATTTTGGAATATAAAACTGAGATCAAGTTTGGAGAGTCCTGCAATTTTTGTTGCTCTTAAATGAAAACTCAAACAGGCCAGACAGAGGTGCCCTTATTTTAAACTTAAAAAATATTACCACTTTAAACAATTGTCTCGTTATATAATTTATATTTTTTTTCGAAATTCCAATATTATGCAAGACCTTGTGCAATTTCAATTAATTGAGTCTTAAATAAAATAATCAAGTGAACTATACTCCTAATTGTCCAGTAATATTAATAATTGTATTGGCATCCGGTCAGTCGCGGCGCTAGCACCTTTCGTTCGGACACGTTTAGTGTTAATGGTATATCCTTCCTACCGGCCGTATGAATATCCTCAGCTTTTTTCTTTAATAGAAAAATGGTGGATTTTGCTCATTGTTTTCTAATTTTAGAAATAGTCATTTTTGTCACAAAAAATCAGTATTTTCACGATTTTTTAATTTAATAGTTCTGATAGCTTCACTAGATTTTGACATTTTTTCTATAAAAAATGTTTTCTTCCTTTTTTCATAAATAGATATGCATATTAATAAATTAAATATTTATAGTGTATTTTGAATATTAAATTTTAATATTATTAAGCACAAGTCATATTTGTCCTATATTTTTGTTAAAAATGCGTTTCCCTCAGGATTATAATTATCCCTCTTTACTCAAAAGGTATTATGGCACAGTGGAATTAAATTTAAAAAAACCCAATGATGAACTTGAGGAATTAATAAAAAATCTCCAAGGAAATTTAGCTTTAACTGACTCGCAAATGAAGACCCTTAGTAAGTCTCCGGCTTTTGATGAACCTCCAACTAAAGCCAAGGTGGAAGCTTTGCTCTAAGAAATAAAAGTTTTAAAGTCAAAGTCTGCAATGAGGGTTTGCAACGAAAACAGAAAGACTTCAGAAGAAATCGTGCACTTGTACGAGGAAAATTGTAAGTTGTCATCAACAATAGAAGCTTTGAATCGAAGTTTAGATAAAAGACTCATTCAGAATTTCAGTCTCAAGGAGGAGAACACGCGATACAAGTGGGAAAAGAAAAGGCTTCACACTCGCTTGAAAATGCAGGCAATTGAGAAAAAGTCTTTCGATGGAAATTCTCTATCGAATAAAATAGCAATGGCTGAAAAAATTACGAAACTGGAAAAAGAAAATATAGAATTATTGAAAAAGAATCAGGAAATTTTGAAAGTCTTGCAGGTGGAAAGAGAAAACTATGCCAAGTTTTTGAGATTTATTTTTGTCAGGATACTCGTTTTCAAGCGTTTTGCACTTTCACAAAATCAGATCGTAAATAATGATTCCAGAAAATTGGAAAGTATTAATACAAAAAGAAACTTGCTAATAGGACATAATGACTGTTTTTTTGTTAAATCGTGCAAAAACCAATTAGAGGAAGATTCTATTTCTTCTGGAAATCGATTCAGTCCTGTCATTGATAATTTTATATCCAATCACGAAGTTAAAAGTTTTCTTTCTACTCGTGATGTTTCTGTATTGTGTAAATTAGGGGTTATAAATAGTGAAAATCAAGTGAAATTCAAGGCAAATGATACGGACCCGTTTCAGAATAAATTTTGCGGTAGGAACAGAAAGGTTAATCCTCACCTAAAAGCAGTAAGCTCTGGGGATTACAATCCTTCATCTAATTTGCAAAGGGTAATTCTCTTAATTCAACTTTACAAGGAGAAGTTCCACAATGAATTTGAAGATAAGATCAATTCAAAAGTGAAGATTCAGCCATCATCAGAATTTAGGAAAGTTAATAAGAATCTTAAGACCAGTTTCTGTCCTGTTGGTTCGAAACTGAGATTGAATCAGTTTAATTACCTGAGAAGAAAAAATCCTGTTAGTTCGTCTATTTCGCACATTATTCGTATTAGAGGCAATAATAAAATAATACTTACACAAAATATGTACCAGAAAACAAGGATTTCGGAAAATGATAATTCTGTATTGGGTTTGGATTCAAAATTAGAAGATGCGATAAAACCTCTCCTGAGTTTAGAGTATGAAAAAAGAATGCTTGGAAAAAGAAAAAATCAGGAATGTTACCTTGAACTATTTAGTTCAGGAAAGGAAATCGTTTGGAATAATGTGGTTTTAAGGATTCGATTAAATGAAACACTTTCAATAATGTTTCATGATCCTTTTATAATGATTAATTTAGAAAATAAATTTAGGAAATTCGATATGCAGCCAACTTTTCGAAGGATTGAAGTTCAAGATAAGTTGGAAAATTATTTGGGTTCGAGGGAAAATATTTTGAAAATAGAGAATTGTGATGGGAAAACAATTTTTGAAGAAGCCCGATCTTATGATTGGGCTGAAGTTTTAGACAGCCATGAATCTGCTTTATATTCTGAAGTTAAAGCAAAAAATTATAAAATTTTAGAATATAATCGTAAAAATGAAGAACTGACTTCTAAGATTGCAAGAGAAAGAAATGAAATTGAACATACTAAAATGCAAGAAAAATATCCTAATATTCAGGAATTTGATTACAAAATTGAACAACTAAATTTTGGCATGGAATCAGAACTTCAAATTGACAGAGATGTTAAGTTAAAAGGAAATCTCAAAATACAAGAAGATATTAAAACAGTAGAAAATCCAAAGATCGAAAGTTTCATTCTATCCAAAACCTGTATGAATAGATCTTTGTCTCCATATCCAATGCCACTTTTGCCTTCTATTCAGAATATTGACAAGACAAGACTAATAATAAACAAACAACTAGTTCCGAAAATTGAAAAAGTAAATCCTAAGGTGGAAGAAACAGATATAAAAGTTGTAGAAAAGGATCTGAAAATTAGAAAAGAAAGACTTAACTTTGTAGGACCAGGTCCTAAAATGGAAGGTCAGAATACAAAAATTTCAAAAGATGTTATATCTAAAACCCCTAAAGAATTTAATACAATTTTGTCACGGAAAAGGATAGGTAGATCCTTATCTGCAGATCGAATTCAATTTCCGTCAACTTTTCACAAAATAAAAAAGGCAAGTGAAAAAGGAGAAAAAGTCCTTAAAGTTGTTGAAATAACTTCTAAGAGTGTAGAACACGAAACTGAGATTGAAAAACAAAATTACACACTTAAAAAACAAGACATCATAATTGAAAAATTAAAAATGAAAGTTGAAGAACTAAATTCCAAAATTAAAGCACAAGATGCTAAAATTGAAGAAACAATGTCTAAACTTCAGGAAAAAGATAATAGAATTGAAAAATCCTATTTGAAAATTCAAAAACAAGCTGTTAAAATACGTGAACCGTATATAAAAATTCAGGGAGACGATGTTCAAATTCAAGAAGCCGATTGTAAAATTCAGGAACATGAGGTTCAATTTCAAAAACCTGCTCTTAAAATTCAGGAGCAAGATGTGAAAATTAAGAAACAAGATTATAAAATTCAGGCAGAAGATATTAAAACCGAGGAAACAGATTACAAAATTCAGGACCAAGGTATTCAAATAAAAAAATTACATTCCAAATTTGAAGAATCTGATTCTAACAATCAAAAAGTTTTTAAAACACAAGAAAAACATCGTAATGTTATTTATCCTAATTTAAACATCGGAAAACAAATTCCTATAACTAAACAAGATGTATTTAACATCTCAGATGATCCGATACACAATACAAAAGTAGAAAAAGCAATTGAAGAAAAGTTACAGACAATTTTAGAACATAAAAGGAAAAGTAGACTCTCATCTGCAGATCAAAATCACTATTTGTGTTTTCAAAAAGTAGAGAAGATAAATATAGAAGACGAAAAAGACGACCCTAGAATTAAAAACTTTCTTGCAAAAAAATCGGAAGTATATATAAAAGTGATAAAAACAGAAAACGAAGTTGAAAGAGAATTGGAAGTATTCTTGAGTGAAAAAAATAAATTTGACAGTAAAGCTTCCTTCGTTAGTTCAAAGGCTTTTAAAGAAGGAGGTTTGCTTCAGATAAGTGACATTAAAAATAAAGATAAGAGCCAAAAGAATCTAGTAACCCAGAACAAAGTTTATGATACAAAAACAATCCAATCATCTCACAAGGTGATTAGGAAAAAAAAATTGAAATCTTTGAAGCGGACTCAAACCTCAGAAATTAAATTAGAGAAGCCAAAAGTCACTAGAAAACTTCAATTATCATCGAAGAGCTTGAACAAAAAAGTATCAAAATCTCTACATAAGAAGGCTTTCTCAAAAAATTCTGCTAATTTTCCTACATTAGAATTTAAAACAAGGCTAAAGTATGCAGGAAAATCAAAACCAAAAGCCGAAACTATAGTCAAAGAGAAGAAAACAGAATCTCAAGAAAAATTTAGATATGGAACTAAAACCATACCAAAATTGGTATCAAAAAAAGTTGGCGAGTTATCTGTATTGTCAGAAATCCACATTACGAAATTGTCAAGAAAATTCTCGAATGAATCTACTGAAAGAAATCCGCGAGTGGATTTTCGTGTACTTAAAGAAAAATCTGATATCAATGACAACATGAATAAAAAAAATAAAATAATTTCAAAGGGACAATTTCTTTTGGATGGAGTTAAAGATTCTTCAAACTCAATTTCTATGCAAAGTATAGGAAATGACGGGTCATATCGGCTTTCTTCAAAGAAGCTCCTTTCTCAGTCAAAGACACCGGATACTACTTCCTTGTTTTTAACAAATCCTATTTCAAGGTTACGTCAGTCAAATGAAGGAAAAGAGGAAAATCAGTTGGAAAATAAAAATAGATCTAGGAATAAAAGAAGTTCAAAAGAATCAGGAAGAACGGCGAACAAAGACAGCAAATGCAACGGAGGATCGAATATAGAGAGTTCATCGAAAGGTGAGGAATTCATCCGAGGTATTCAACCATTCAGTTTTGAATTTAGTAAAAGAGCTTCCAATTTCGATGCAGTTTGGGAAGACTTTTGTGCCAGGAAATGCATTCGAATGAGCTAGGATAGTGGTAGTTCAAATTTTATAGTGATTGGGGATCAGATTCAATATTAAAATAGAGTTTTAATTATTTCAAGGAATTATTTGTATATGTTAAATAAAAATGAGAAATAGATTTTCAGAATCTTGGAGTAAGTAAAAAAAATTATAAATCCATTCGAGATGATTCCTCAATAACCAGAAAAATAATGTATCTCAAATGAACTAAGAATAGAAGAAAAATTAAAATCGTATCATACATAGACTACAAAGGAAGTCATTTAACTAGTTATCTAATATTATCGAATTATTAAACTTAGAGGCTTGTATATATGCAGTTTTGAAGCATTTTGAACTCTTTGGTAAAAAATATAAGAATTTTAATTTAAATATTATAAAGGTTACAAATTTTCAAGCGAGATTTTAACGGAATGTAAGTCTTTTTTGTGAATCAAGGGCCAATAATCATATTCCTCTAGTTCTAAAAGTGCCACAACCATAATAGATTTATCATGTTTTCCTATTGCTCTTCAGTCATACTTATATAATGATATTATTATTCAAATATAGTCATTCAATCTTGAAACTTTATAAATCTTGTTCAATTTGTGAGAATGTTTCGTTTACCTTTGTGATGGCATAGTCGAAAAATTAAATTTTTTAATCCATAGAATTTTGTTATAGATAAATTTTTTAAAAGTCAGTGCTGTTATGGATATCTACTGTAGATTAAAAAAAGTTTTAAATTGTTATCTAAAAATATAGAACACCAGTTTCTACTAACGATAATGTCACAAATATCTTTTTTGTCGCCTAGAGATCTATTATTTCAATGCAATGAAAAATTGAATTAAAAAATTAATTTTTATTGGAAAAAATTCCGAGTTTAAAACTAAATTCTCGGGTATTTACTGTTTGAGATAATTTAAACGGGGAAGTTTGCTATGTAGAAGTAATCGGAAAACTTTTTCTATAAAAAACTTTCAAGTTAGAAAGTTTTAGAAACGATTTAAATCCACAATTTTCAATTTGAAAACGATCCGAATAGCGATATATAAGAGTATCAACGTTTGAAAACTTTAAGGTGAAAAATAGATTAAACTTTCGCATTTATAAATGATCAGATTTAAGAAATAACAGGGATCAAAGTGCAAACGGAGCTCAATAAAGGGGAAATAGGGTAATTCTTTTCATGGAAAAGGGGGAAATAGAGTAAAGATTGAACATTTATTTTAAAATGTAGAAAAAAAGAAATAATATTTTTATAAGATCTTGTGTAGGCCGCATGTGTGACGTTTAAATCGTACAAATAATATTGGAAATGAGCCAATTTAGTTTATGAATAAACCGACAGAAGTTGCAATAAAATGTTTAATAACAAAATTGAAATGATATACCATGTCAGGGATAAACTCGAGTGCGAAGCGCGAGGTACATGATAGGAATGTCTTCGTTAAAGCCGAAGGAGCTTTAAGAAAATAGAATTCACATTCACCAAATTACTGCTGTCGATGCTTTGACCTTTAGTTTTAGAAAGTCTATTCACAAATGTGGGTAATATGCAAAGACCGAGCGCGTAGCGCGAGATAGACATAGTATAGATTGCGAAGCGCGAGAAACAACAGTCGCGCGCAGCAGGCGCGCTCAACCTCGCGAGCGAAGCGGGCCGTGTGTGTAGCGCGCGATGAGAATGTGACATATTTATGCATATTCTAGTTTGGAATATAATAATTTATTTATGAAAAACGAATTCTTCTTATGGTGTCTAGTTATCCCTTACGGAAAATACTTGACTACTCATTACGGATTTCGAGACTAAGATAACATCCTTTAAAGTATCGTATATTTAAAGGAAAAAAGGGGGATGTTCTTCAAAAATATGAAAAAAGAAGAATTAAAAAAAAAGAAGAAACGCAGGGGAATAGGGAAAAGACTGTGATACTTAAATAGTATCAATTTTATTATGTAATTTAAAATGTTAACTCTCGAAGATATCTGAATTTGAATGCTTTGCAACAAGAAATGATCTAGTTTTGTAAATTTTGAAACCACTAAAACTCACGGAATGTACTAAAATTCTCCAACCTTTCCAAATTTTTAAGAGCGGAGTATATAATTTCCTGTAGCATCTCTTGCTTTTATAGTCTTTCCAGACTCAGTCATAATCCTAAAATCGATGATTAGATCCTGGAATAAATATGTTTTTTAGGATTTTGGGACAAACAAAACCCGAAGAATTCATCCGAAAATTGTGAAATGACCAATATGGGTGATAAGCATAACATCTTTTTAAGGAGTGATGCAATTGAAGGAAGTGAATACACAGTGACGTTACTTACTAGAAATGACCCAGGTGCGCCCGTGATCATGATTGGTGGTGATCCGATGACTAACCAAATTATTCAAAAGGAGAAAAATCAATTAGGTCGAACCTGGAGTGCTGAGATATCGAAAATTGAGGCCTGGAATGTTAGGGTTAGGGATTATCTTAAGCAAGTAAGGGTAAAATTGTTGGCAGACGAAAAAGCTCTCGAGAAAGAAAGACAAAGACTTCGACAAGGAAACTGTTCGCCTGGGGATGGAAAAGAGCCAACGTCGCGAAACACGGTAAGCTTTAAGTGAATCTTGTCATGAAAACTCCTCCTTGAATTGGAGAGTGGTCTTATTGAAACACTTGATTTTCTAATTGATTTTTTTGTTCCTCGTACATACAGGAAATTAAATTAAAGTCCTTAAATTATTTTATCAGGAATTTGATTGAATTTTTATTTAAATCTAATTTGATGAATTATATAAATAATAAAATCGATAAACTCCATGAAAACATTTTGTAAAAAAATTAAAGTGTTTTATTTGAAATTATATTTGAGACTTTAGATAGAAATAGTTTTCAATCGAGTGACCTTGGATATTACTAGATGCTTATTTTGAAAACGTTAAAATATACGATGGGTCTGCTCCTCCCATAATTTTGAGCCGAAAAGCAAAAAAAAATCACCTGAGCATATTTCCACGAAAGTAACTTAAAAGTGAAATGTTATTGGCTCAAAGCGTCTAGTTTAGCGTCCCGAAACTATTAGTGTTTTGAAAATTGCTTCTTAACAGTTCATGCGTTAGAAGGAGAAGTTTCCCATGAATCTGTACCAGAGTTAAAGCGTATAAAATTCGCTGAAAAACTAAACAAAATCGTATGTTGTATTTCTCAATGTTTCGACGTTATAGCCGTCAAAATTCGATTTTGAGGAAATAAATATAAAAAAAAGAAATATCCCAATTTTTAGGAAATAATTCATTATTTAAAGTAGACATAATTAAGGCGTCGAATGCAAAAAGGAGATATAGAATTATTTTGCTGGAGTGGGGAGGCCCCTGAGCTCCTGAAAATGAAGTCTTGAA